>OFHS01001946.1:0-23991 GCA_900245855.1 Calvadosia cruxmelitensis
AAATGGAACAATTTATCTGAACATGTAACCAATTCAACCACAATTATGGAATTTAAACGTAGACTTACGTCATTTATTATGTAATCATATAACCGTATCATTTTAAGATGTTTTCCGTGTAGTGTAAGTACCTCATGTAGGTCTTCTACGCGTGTATTATTTGAATATTTTCTCAAATACATATATATTAGATCGCAAAATCAAGAAAGTGGAGAAAACGACTCATTCAAGGAGTACTTGTACTATCTGAAGCAAATTAATATTATGGACAGCAAACCCACCGAGATCTCTTCCAGCCCAATCGAAAAGAGTAACTAACTATATTGTGAAAGGGAACTATGTGATTGCTCGAGACCAGGTTGCGGTGTAAACTGTTGCACTTGTTGCAGTCATCTTGAGTTCTTCGAACAATGCAGAAGACAACTTGCTTTTAAAGAAGTAATTCTAGGTAATTTGTAGATGGTTCAGTTCATTCGAGAGCAATACCCAAAAGCAGATCATAATCCTCCAATCTGGATTTCATACATACAGAAATTAGAGAGAAAGACGCCATCAAGAGAAGATTATCAAGCAAGATAGCATGCAGACACGAAACCACCAGGCAATGTGATGCAACAGGTCAATGGGTAGTTGAGTTCATCCTTTGTTTTAAACCAGTGGAGTAGCCAAGGGGGCGAAGGGCGCAGGCGCCCCCAATGCTCTTTCAAGTCATAAATTAAACAAGGCGAAATACAGTGAGAAACTAGTTGGGGATGAGGGTAATGCTGTTCTGTAATATGAATATTACTGTCTTGCTGTGAGTGAATCAGGATTCTATATAATTATTTTTACTGGAATCGAAACCGCAGTTCTGTTGTTGCTGATGCGCAAATAAGCAATGTTCTGTCCAAAAGCCTGCAGTAACAGCTGGACAGGATGATTTTATCAACAGTTATATTATAATGTTCGACGTGGATAAAATCCCTGTAGCCGGGACTTTGGTCGCGTTTTTGATAAAGTCCCGGTAATCGATCGCGCACGCGCAGAAAAAGTACAACGTACGTCAATATTGATGCTCCCTCAGTCTGCGTCGTTTGTGTTTTTATTTATTTCAACTCGTATTCTACTTGCGTGGCATCAATCCGCATCTTGGCGGCTATTTATGCTAGGCATTTTCTTTGTTTAAGTTTAATCGAAGTTTTTTATTATAAGCTTCAGTTCTTTCAACAAATTTACAGAATAAAACATTCAGTGGATTGGATTGCATCTTTGTATGAGATCTTGTCGCACAATTACGGGAATGGTGATGCTGTTCCACAGATCACCTGCGTTTACGCATCGTTCACGGAGGGATAGCACACTGCCCTGTACTGTCTTGTTATGCACCTTCAAACAGTTGTCGCGAAATTCTAACAAGCGAGCCTCCAGATAGTATAGCTTGCGATAACCAGAAAGAGTAGTCAGAGATCGGAACTTCTTCGTCAAGACGACTATGTGGAGAGCAGAATATCCAAATTCTTGAATCCTGAGAGCATATTTATAACCTTTTTTGATTAATTATGTAATTAATGATTAAATGTATCCCAAAGCTTTCAAGTTACAAGTAAACAAGTATACCAAAAGATAGATCTGAATCCTATCTATTTTTGAAGCCCTTGAACTTGAAGTTACACGGCAATGTTTAAAGTTTTAAGTGCTTTGGCATCTGTCTGCGCTTGCGTTATCGACTACCGGGACTTTATCCAACACATAATATCATACGATATACATATATTGATTTTATCCATAATATTCCATATCGATTATCGTTTTAGTTTATTCAAAAATAATCACAGCCAAGGTGACGGACACACGTACGCCAGGGAGATCTTCGAAAATCTAAGAATCAATGACGCCAAGATGATCGCATTCAGATATAATGTCACGAATGAACAGTAGAACTAGGCCTACTTGTCAAGGGTTAACATAGAATAGATTTTGAAGTGAGCATAGAAGTGGCACATCTGTAAGGGAATATCCAACGAAACATAATGATGCTACTGCAGGCAATGACAACTCGCCGGTTGTCTTTCACTTCCTTGGGCTAGCGTTCGTATTGAGGAATGTCATTAGATCGGTAAAGAGATATGAGTCTATTTTGGATTGCCTCCAGTGGCTTCGTCGTTGCCTTTTCGCTGGTGGGTCCTTACTGTCTCTCTTGGCTTTCCTTTTACCACGAGATGGTTCATGAAGATTAGTTTGCGACGATCGCGATGAGTTGTTCGTAGTCCGTGAGTGACGATTGGCAGCCTTGCTACGTGAAGTAGTTATAGTCGGAGATGGTTTGTCCGTTCCTAAAGTATCGCTGCGTGCATTTGCCTGAACAGCACCTCTTTGACGCGATGATATGGTTGGGGAACACTGGAAATTCGAACGCAACGATGGGGAAGTAATACTGTCGGCTGTTTCTGATAGACAGTCTGGAGTGATGTTTAATGGCGATGTGCAAGTGGAGGTCACTTGATCAGAAGATTGACCAGGTGAGAGTGACGGCCGACAATCAGAGCAGATGTAGCTTTCATCATCCTGATCAGAGTTGATACATTGCTGGTGTCGGGCACGATGACCACACATCTTGCAACGGACCATCTCCCATGGCCTTAAATCACGAAAAATTCAATGCAATAATTACTAAAAACTGAATCCAAATGCTGACCTCATCACTATTGTTTACAGGGCCTTTCAACCGGTAGGCACTCAAAGCACGTGCTTTAGGCCCTCAGTCTGGATAGGCCCTTCTCAATGTCAGTTCAAATATTCAAATTCACAGTATGTTGAGATCTAGTGCAGTGTGCAATTAATTAACTCCAGAGTGCTACTGAGTTATACAGAGCTAATTTTTCCTAATTTGCTCTTTGTGAGAAAAAGCAAAATCTTTGATAAGCCAATGGGCGGTTGAACATTTTAACAACAGTAAGTTTTGGGCTATTTAATAATTAAAATTAGGCCGCCTTGGGTAAAGTGCTTTAGGCCCTCTCAACGCTTAAAACGGCCCTGATTGTTTATTAGCATAACATCAATTGATTATCAGCAGTTTGAGATTACAGGTTGCCTTTATTGTCTATATGATACAGAAACATACTGACATCATTTGAGAAATTGTAAGATTCAACAGACATAAAAATACCAGGCTATCGAGTATGGACTAGTGTTACAATAAACTAAAGATAGAAGCCCTCGCCGATGACTCGAGGATATCACGAAAACTGTAATGATCATCGTTTCTTACGGTTCTCTGTCCATTAATGTGGTCCCCAGTAGCTGGATACCTACTTGAAATACACTGGCCCTGTTACAATTCTTCTCATACCTTTTCTACCATCTGTGATAAGAAAACACGAAACTGCCCCTGGTCAACCTTGGTTATGGGCATGGAAATGCCTGCTTGAAGTCTAGAAATTACTGTGAAATATACCCCCTTCAAATTTGTTTATATGCATGTAAAATAATTATTTCAGGGAGCAATAGAAATTCACGACTTTTCGCAAATTGGAAATAAAGATAAGGGCATAGCTTTTACATAAACTTGAAATATAAACAGCTCTACATTTTCATGCATTTGACTAGATTCACAGACACAGGCTTCTGCATATTTGGGGGTCTGCAAGCTGGTTCTCGTTCTTGGCTCTTATAAGGAAAGTTGTGGGGTTGTGGGCCACTATTAAAAATCCAAAAGTTAACAGGATTGAATCTGTCAGCACACCCAGCAAATATGGGGGTTAGGACCATCATCGACGCCCAACAAGCCAGTGAATCAATTTCCTACAATACAAATATGGAACAATGTTGGCAAGTTCGACAGAAGCCATCTTTATTGAATATTTTGTCCGTCACTGAATGGTTTGAAGATGTGAAATAAGGATAAGAAATCTTAAAATCGTGGAACATTTTAGAACATTTCTGAAAAAAAAAACTTCGTTGGCTTATCCAGTCGAAGCGATTGGCAAATTTAGCCATCTTTATTTTGAGCTAGAAACTGATAGTGTGTGTGTTATTACACAATCATGTAATTGGTTGTTTGTTCAGCCTACCAATCCAGTTGATAACCGCTCGATCGGCACTAATCAAACAACTATTGTATCAGACCACAACTACGATCAATGATAGCAATTAAAATTGTAGCAGCAAACAAATGCAAGTTAATGGACCAAGCGCAGTCCCAATGCATGATGGGATACACATGTTTCATTTGCGTGGTTATCAGCTGAAATATACAACTTCGACAGCCAAGAACAATCCCCGAAATTGACAACCTTTGAAAAGAGTACAGCTGATCGTGTTGCATACAAAGCACTTTCTTGGCGTCTTCACCTTGGCAGAGGTCAACTCACTTATATAGTGACATGCAGTGGGACTGCGCATGGCAGACTGAAAATGTAATAAAAGATTATTGTTCATTCTTACCCTGAACTGGCGTTGTATTCAGGGCCATTGTGGCATTGACACATCGAGGCATCGCAAGTTAAGTTTACATTGTACAAGTCGTCAAAGGCACGATCCAATTCCCACTGAGCATCCCTATTATAAAAATGCATGACACATTCACTACAAATATCATCGAAAAAACCTGAGTGCCAAACTATGTACAGAGCAGTTGACATAAAGACAATATTCAAATATTGTGAAACATTGTTGTTGTTGTTGTTGTATATTTCATCATATCAGTCATAAATTGGAAAGTACTATTACACATCAATAATACATTGATAACTAAATTGACAGATAGGATAGGGTCATTCCGTAAGCAAAATTGTTTGTTTAGAAAACCTATGATTATTTGTAAATAACAGTGAATAAATTTAATATATCATTATACAAACTGGCTAACATATATGAGAGTAGATGCACATTGCGTCACTAACTAGAGAGATAAAAGAGGAGTCAGCCACAGGTAAAGCAGTTTTTGATTGTACAGTTGGTATAGTATAGGCTAATGAAGTGATCATTCAGTTTATTAGTAAAAAGTTGAGTCCACATTGGAACATCTTACCTGCAAATTAAATAAACACACCTGCAGCGTAACCTTATCGATATCACTATTGGTTTCTGACGAATCGCTGACACACTAGTAACGTGACACAAATTCTGGAACATTTCTGCTGCAATGTCATGCTGACGCTTGCTTATGTAATCATCGAATCTACTAGATCCTTATTGTATTATTTAGCATAATCATAGTACCTAGACTCCTATGTCATGTCTAGAATGTCAAAATATACTGACTCATGATTTTCCCTGATGCATATATAAAGCCGTGTTGCTAGATTAAAACTCAGATACAAGCAGTGCTCAAAACTCGTGTGTTCATTCCAACTGGCCCTGTGATATGACAGTTTCCAGCCACAAATCGTGATAACAAGCCAGTTGTGGTATAAAGAGGATAAAATGTAATCCAAAAGAGCTTGGAGCTCAAACTGAAGTGTTTTTAAACAGGTCGTGATACTAAATGAGGGGATAATAACAATTCTACACCTTATCATCGATTGAATATTCACAATGTCTCCAGTCATGACAAATAGGAGGCAAGTAGGCCAAGTAGGCGACACTCACCTATCCGGCACATATATGCCAAAGCTTTTAGCAAAATCTCTAAATTCATTGTCGTCATTGCACATAGGACAGCGGAAGAAGTAGCCACTAGACAGTGCTTGGTACTGTGAAGATACCAATAAGAAGCATCAGTAGCAAACAAGACATCAGAGCTAACCAGTTGTTGTAATGTAATTTGACTAATCCAATTAATGCAGCCTTGTAGAGCATAACGCATTATGATTATGTGAGTACTGCAACACCCAAAATGTTCCTCATTACAGTCAAACATGTCTATAACGGTCGCCTTTGGGACCTGCCACAGGTAATGAGGATTTTGATTAGTTTTAACAACAACTCAATTCACTACTGTCTCTCTAGCTGACCAACAAGAGGCAAGTTGTCTGGGTCCAGCAATGCAAAAAGTTTCTGTAATAAAGGACAATGAGCAAATTTTGCACAAAATATTGAAAACATAGTGGGATATTAAAGGAGATATGATATTAACAAAGAGGATATGAAGCGAGGCAAGCTTGTGAGAGTTTGTACGGTGAAAAGTAGAGGGAAATGGTCTGCAATTGGCAGGGTTAGTAAGATGGGATATTAAGGGATAAGATGTAAAGCAAGTTCAACTGCACATAAATTACTTTTATTGTAAGATTACCTGCAAACATGTTTTGTGTACTATCGAGAACATGCAACAAGGAGGATTGAGACAATTCAGAAATGGCGGCTGGACAGTATCAAAACAGATGACACAACTTTGCTCTGAATTGGCAATAGATGGGTCGATAGATTGCCGAGGCGCATGTTGTTTGCAGTAGGAACTGAGGAGAATAAAGATAAATATCAAAAACACATAAACTAAGCCGGATGGATGAGATGAACACAATCTCTCATTAACGTGGGCTCATCAAACAACATGCAATGTTGTATAGTAATTCCCTACATGTACAGTGGATTCCGCTTAATTCGAAGTGCCATTGGACCAACAATTATACTTTGAATTATGCGAATTTCGAAATAGAAAACTGCAGAGAACGATAGGGTTCTAGTGAACAAGAGGTACATAACAATTAGGCTTAACAATAGACCGTAAAAATGGCAAAGACGAAGGTGTAAATTGATTCATTTGTTCAATCACATCCATCCAGAATGCACTTATTGTTTTGACTACAAAAGCAATCACATTTTGCCTGTCAGGTAGATGAATAGAATGCAACAATGAAGCATAAGCAAAGGCATCTGTCAAAATAATGATGCTGCTATTGTTATGACTTAAAAGATCTAGAATAGCCTAACGGATCAATCTTGTGCTTCGAATTACGCGAATATTCGTATTGGAAAGTTCGAATAAAATTAGTATTTAATAATAGAATACATTGTTATTTTCAAGGGACCGAAAAAATTCTTTGAATTAAAGGAAATCCTTCAAATATTCGAAATGGAGATATTCAAATTAGGCAGATTCCACGGTAATTGAATTTATCCTAACAGTAATGTAGTGGCTGACGCGCGGTCACTTGATGTCGTCATTGTGTAGTCGCATGATTGTAAGAATATGTAGCTGTGTCATCTGTAATCATTCCCTTTGCTGTTGTACTTCGTCGTGTTAACAATTCCGTCTGTCCTCTTATCTACGCTGTGTCTCACAACACAGAACTCTGGCACCAACGACCATATGTACTCCTTGGAACTCTGCCATCTCTCCCTGGCGTGGGAACAGCAGCTTATCTCTCAATTATATATATGATATGGGATGCGAAAGCCTCGTCTCTTCGTCCTCCACAAATGGTGACCCCGAACACTTGAACGCACAACCACCGGAAAACACTACTTCTGACCCAACATCACATGTCAGTCCTGGAGACTACTAACGCCACACCATGATGCCTTTGGTCGTCTCTGGATATGTTGCTGTTAACTGCTGTTGTCTTTTGCTTGGCCCTTGTCGCTATCAAAGTTGATCTCGTCACGCCTTACTCGTCACCATTCTGAAATTGTCTTCTGTCCTGCTGTCACGAATCCGCTTCATCGTCTGTCACTTTCCGGTTGTCATCGTTACTATTTCCCTTGTATCACCACTACATTTCTCACCTCTTCAATGGCTGGACTTGTGAAAATGAGATTCCGTCTCCGTTATGGGGATGTATGTAGTGGCTGACGCGAGGTCAGTGTGAACTTGTTGTTGTCATTGCGTAGTCACGTGATTGTAAGAATATGTAGCTGTGTAATACTGTAATCATTCTCTTTGCCGTCTGTACTTCGTCGTGTTAACAACTCCGTCTGTCCTCTTGTCTACGCTGTGTCTCACAACATAGAGCTCTGCAGAGCTCTATGCACCAACTATTGACATGCTCTAAGCCATGGCACCAACGACCATATGTACTCCTTGGAACTCTGCCATCTCTCTCTGTCGTGGGACCAGCAGCTTGTCTCTCAATTATATATATTATATGGTAAATGAAAGCCTCGTCGCTTCGTCCTTCACAGTAACCAACAATAAACTTAACTGTAATCCGTTCAACTTTTCTGGTAAAGCATTACGTAACAGTAATTTGTTAGGTCTAGATTTTGCAGTGGTAATCAGTGTTGGATCTAGCATGTTGTTTGGTTTTGTCCAGAAAATCAAAGCAATGTCACTTGCCAACACAGTACCTTGAAATTGCTACAAACTTAAAACTGTATAAAGATTTTCCGAAAATTGGCAAACAATTACAACATCGTAATCCTCATATTAAAAAATAAGTGGTAAAAGCAAGTTGTTTAGTTTGGTAAACAATGAGTTTCCTTCAGATGAGAAAAACTAGACATGGACATGAGCAACTCAAGATTAAATCAAAATCAAATCCTTGAAAAGGAAACTTCATGAGGTAACTTGAAACTTCAAAATGCAATCAACATAAAAAAAGGAAAACAAGGTTTTAGCCAAGACGCTTTACGACAGGCTGTTTGGCTTTCTGATGTTCTAAGCAAGAAATAGGCTCTTCAGCGTCCAAAACCATGCTCCAATGCAGTACACTAGCAGATAAACAGCAGCCATGTTCGTTACACCTCGGTTCATATCATGCCATTGTGCCAAGTTGTCAGCCAAGGAGCTACGCAATGAGTTGTTTACAGAACACGAAATGGCGAGTTTCACGTCTCACAACATGGCGACGATCCTAGCATCTGTCGAGAGCTTTGACTTCAAATTTACAGAGTTTGATGGAAAACTGACTGAAACGTGGATATGAGACTGTTTGACTGTGGCCCGGCTGCTGTATTACGAGAGATCAATGAGCTCAGAGCATGGTGGAAATGACCTTGTTTCATAATGGAAAACAAGGACCACAAAATGGTGTCTCTAGGGACAACGTCCAAGGGCACTGACTGGCACTAAGTTGCATTCAGATGGTGTCCAGACAGGGAAGGTGCTAGCAATAAAGTACTGGAATCCACAAAAGCTGTCAAACACAAGGGGCAATCTGAAGACAGTTTATTTTAGACAATGTAGGACAACCTAAGGAAACAATATAGCCTTAGTAAATGCATTAAGAAGACATTAGATGTTAATGTTTGTCCCATAAGTGTTCTATGTTTGTTTATTTGGTAGACCGTAATTCGAAAACTACTTTTCATATGTTCTCTTCTACCAGCGAAATTGTTCCGGAAGCAGACACGGTGTTGCTTTCAGTCAGAATGATATTGATTGATGCCATGTTTTAGTCAATGTTTCCAAATGTCATTAGCTGATTCGCAGATCTCTCATAATAGATGTGTCTGACTGATTGGTAAGCTGGCTCTTCACCTGCCCATTGCCAGTAAACAACAGCCAAGGATAATGTTGAATTTCAAGCAACCAAAGTCGAAAGTATATTTGTAGCAGCCTATTGTAGTTGAACAACCTCAGCCCTTTTTGTTTTCAATGCCAGTTTGTTCTTAAAGCCAGGATTCGGGAGATGTGATGTTTTCTTGAACAGCTGTCCTGCATCAATAACTAATTTGGCAGTTGAAAAGAGACTCCCTTTATTCTCAGACATTGTCTGCATGTGCAAACTGCCGCTGTCAACCAGGTAAGAAGAAAGAAATTCTCTTTGTAAGTGCCAAACGGTCATCTACGCTAATAATTGCCTTGGTAGTGGTTTGCCGTTCTGTGTTTTTGTTTTCGACGGTAACTATTTCAATGCCGGGGAGAATTTTCTTTCATTCTTTGTATTCTTCATCAGATAACATTCCGATCCAGATCCTGCTTTGAGAGCAAACAATGGAGGAAGGAGAATTTTGGCCTATTAGATAGACTTGTTGATCTACAATAAACTAAGTAGGTGATGATTTCTTGCTTAAATGCCATGAAGGTGAAGTAAAAAAAGGTTTTTGCTTGGGACTCACCCTAAATATTGCAGAATTCGAAAGCCAATCTGGAGTGGATTATTTTTTATAGACCTTCCTCTATATAAAGAGGCTGTCCTTTTATATGAACCAACTATATTCTACAGTCTACACATCTGCTTTTCGTGGTAGAAATGAAGTTGTCTTTTTTTCTACGGGTTCACACTAAAAGTTGTTGGATTTCAATGAAAATTGAGAAGGAAGCACTTGAAGGGTGGAACTTTCCTTTCAAATATTATATTTCAGCTCTTAATTAGCAGCTGTTTTCTCGCATCATCATCTTGAAATTGTGAACATTGGCAGTTTTCCTTGCAAGTGCTGGAGTGTAATCAAGACTACCTGCAATAACTAGTATTTGCTAATTATGGTTAGCATGAGTCAACAGTGCCGCCTGGCTTGGTTGCATGGTCCCAGTTAAATGTGGTGTTGCATGCCTATTTCTTAGCATTTGTGTGAAAGGCATTGTGAGTCATGGCTGCAGGGAAGGGGATTTTGGGACAGGGCTGTTAAAAGCTCCTGGGTTGTTTTGTTGCTCCTTCTTATTGCATTGCGTTCATTGTTCAGCTTTTAGTCGGTGCCAAGCGCTGCTATTTTTATTCCGAGAAAAGAGAGAGCTAACTGTGCTGTAACCCATAAGTGTTATTTTTAAAGATGTAATCGCAAAAATATATTGTGCCTTCAAGACAAAATGTAGTTTTGAATGATTTGTTGTGAAATAAATTGTACAACAAGAGTATTGCAGTCCTTGCTTCCAAAAGTTATTAGTTAAGTAATCTGTAACGGCAATCAGCTACTTTTCACGGCTCAAGCTTGTAATTCTAATTTGTTACAAATAAAAAGTAATCTGCACAGCACTGACAACAGGCAAATCCTAAGCTTCTCAGTGGGCTACAAGAATGAAATTCGCCATTACGTTTAGGGATGCGGATCGACCACAATTTTAAGATTCGAATCTTTGACGGCCAATATTCGATTCGATTCGAACCTTTTCGAATCTTTTGTTGATTTCCAGCAAACTGGTTTCCGCCCCCGAACTGGCAGCCATTATGGCTCTGACCCAGGCTCCTTCTCAGACAACATGTTTGAAGCGGTGAATCGCGGCGCGGAGCAAAAAACAACACGCTGCAGAAGTCGGAGGAGGCATTTTATCTTTCCATTTTACATGGTTACTGCCACAAAGATGGTGGTTAAATGTGGGAAATATGCTGTGCTATTGTCTCTTCGTCATATCAAGGTTTTTATCTAGAAATTCCAAATGTGATGGTGGCCAAAGTGGGAAGGTCCACTCTCGTTTTGCACAGAATACGAAAACAGATTGCGCTGGAAGATCCTCTGGTTATTGAATTCATGTAGTTCATCTGTGGAGGGGAAGCACACTACAAAATAGATTTATTATATGTTAGAATGCCTCATCTTGATCAGAAACTGTGGAAGGCCATTGAAAATTTCGCGAAGGACAAAACACTTCTCAGAAATTGGAGCCGACCTCAGTACTCACGTAGGCCTACGTTCCAAGAATTATCAGAAGTGTTGCATGTTAAGTTGTTTTCATCGTATTGCTGTTTGGGTTTCATTTAACACAGAATTATGACAATAATGTGCTCTGGTTTTACCAAATTTACCTTAAAAGGAATTGCCAAATTCCATCCCGAACCTTTCGAATCTTTAAAAAAGATTCGAATCTGAGATTTGAAGCGAAGTTTCGAATCTTTTCTAATAATTACGGTTCGATCCGCATCCCTAATTACGTTAGATCACTTTCAGTTGGTACAGCTGAATCAATTAACAGCTAGGGTGGGGAAAATATGGTTACTATTAACAGTGCATGTTTACTCAATCCAATCTGACAGGGAACTGGCCAATTTAATTCCTAGTCTATTTCCATGGACATTACTTACTCGAATGACCCACAGAACCGTGACAAGACACCTCTGTCGACGGCACACGGATAATGCCACTTCATTGAGCAGGAGCGATTGCAGCAGCCAATAGATGCTCCTCTCCTCGAACAAAACTTGCATTTCTGTTAAAAAACACAACAGAAAACGAAATGTTGACAGCTACTAAAACCACTGGATCCTTTGCCAAAGAATAAAAGTCACTCAATGCTAACATTTCAGCTACAAAGATTTACTCGTCGTGTTGCATTGGCCTAAATCAGTAGACCTAGGTACATCTACACTCTATAGTCTCTTTGTTACTAGAATACAACTAGAACCTTCACAACAATAAATTGAAACCCAGCTCCTACCAGTTTAGAAGCTCGCTTCAACTCCAGTTGGATGTCCCTGATCAGAAAGCCATGAAGTCCCTGGTGGTCAGCACCATTTTGAGAGAGGCCAGAAGCAAAGAGCTATAATGCAAAAAGCATGACACAGTCACTACATCCATAGCCTAGGGTAATAGGCCTATACACAATTGTAGCCTGACAGATGTCGATGGAAGAAAAACAAACAGGGAGGACCTAGGGTGCTACTCGCAACTGGGACAAAAGAAAAGTTTTGCAAACAATTTTTTAGTACAGAAAGGACAGAAATAAATTATGTAGATACAGATGGAACTTAGTCCAGAGCACCAAAGTAATCCCTTTTTATGAATCAGACAAAGTCTTTCAATTGATCTCCCGGATCTTATTACACCAACACAGCTGAAAGATTTCTATATGCTGAGTTAGTTGCTGAAAATAGTGTGGCGGTAACACGATTTCTTCTGCATTCAAAAACTGACTTGAAATCAGACGTGACAAATTTCATTTGTGACCAAACAATAAGCCTGTGTGGGGAGACATAATTGCTCAAATTGCTGCACAGTCTAGGAGTTAATTAAGTGACTTGCTTTTTATATACAGTGGAATCTGCCTCAGGGTGGAACAAAGTTTAAAATCTTCCGCGAACCAACATTTACCCGAAAATAACTTCGGAATCTTCTTTCCTGGATAACAAGTTTGATTTCTAATGTTGTTTCACTGAGGTTTGACCCAACAATCAACAATGTTCATTAGTTTACACCAAGATTTACTCTAGTAAAAAAATCACAGGCTTTTGAAGTAGTTTTCACGTAAAAGTATTGCCCCGCGAAAAATTGATGTCCTTCGAAGAACAATTGTTCTTCCTTTCACAAACGGATTGAAGAAGAAGCAGCCATCTCCGTCGCGCGACTGTTTGTTTACATCAGTTTTACAGCTTTGTAATTCAACACCGATTCGTCATTACCAGCTATTATTCTAGGTGAAAAGGTCACGCTCATTATCTCTTGAGGGGAAATTCATGTGAGCAGCTGTGCTTGAAGCGGTCAAAGCACGTGCTTTTCGGCGCTGAGTAGCACTATGAATCCAAAACCATGTGAAAACCATGTGAAAACCATGTGAAAAACCATGTGAATTAGAAAACAGAGTGGAAAACCATGTGAAAAGGGCATTTTTCACACGGTTTAACATGGCTTTACAATGGATTTCACATGGTATCAGTTCACAGTGTAGAGCGAAAGCAAGGAGAGAAATTGCTTCCAATGACACTGCTACTTTTGGAAATTCTGGAGTAGAATTCCAAAATATAACCACTTTACTATTTTACTATTGTTTCTTGGCTGCTTTGTCAGAGTCTAACTCAAAACAACATTTACGTTACTCACGGCCTCTGGATTGTCGACTCCGCTCACTTGTTATCAATGTCAAATTTGCTTTCCCTGATTTGAAGTTACTATGCACCCATTTCTATTTGCTATCTGCCTACTCTGAATTATAATTGCGAAGCGATTTATGGATAGAATTCGAATGACCGGCAGATTAGTGGTGTAAACAATAAGGCGAGTTTGAGTATCTGTATTTCGATTTTGAAAACGGGGACTTCAATTTCCCAGAAATGCGACGCCCTAAATTTGGGGTTGGAACCAAATTGTTGTTTTGATCTGAATTTCCGAAGTGGCCGTTAAAAGCAGTGTAGTCGGAAGCGATCGTGTTTACACTAGGATTATCCGAAAGCAGCCTCCATCATAGAATAATTAATTAGTTTGTTGAGTAAATGGACTTTGCGAAGCTTCGGAATTTTCTCTCTGCCTTTGTGCCACCCTGATCTGCCAAAATCGAATTTTAGAAAATTTTTCTCCTAATTCAAAGGGCTCTCCGGTCCCTTGAAAATAACAATAGTTTCTATAATAAATACTAGTCGTAATTCAATCTTTCTATTTCAAATCTTCAGGTACTGTACTTCGAAGTGTAAACATGACCTGATGGGTGTAGTGTCCTGGAATTCAACTCATCAACAACAACGTGCTTCGGTCGCCGCCATCTTACTACAAAAAAACCTCGACCTCATGCGGCCTCTCTTTACAGACACAACAATACTCCCTTTTTTTATATCACAGNTTCATCCAACTGACATGCAAAAATCACGAAATCGTGCTTCAGAGTTGCAACGGGGAATGTTTTGCGGGGTTCGCAGGGTTTGATGTGGGGAATTTCATGCGGGGTTGCGGGGTCCCCACAAAAATCGATTAGTATTAGGATTGTATGTAAAACTTTCAGAAAAGCCCTGTTGGGCGGCAACACACACAGAGTGTATGGGAACAAGCGATTGCTTGTTCGATAGCCAAGTAAATTTTGTATCGCGTTTTTGAATTTGTTTGGTAATTGCTTTCCTGAATTTATCGGACATTGACGTTCAAGATTGTTGATAAATCCATAACCTGCCTCTGTGTTGCCCATAGACTTGTTTCAGGAATTGGTCTCTTGAAGGATATCGAAATTATTCGATTTCAAATTCGATTGTTCAAACTTTAATGTTTGAAATTCGAAATCAAAATTTCTGATACTGGAACTCATTATCTGAGTCCAGATCTGTTCTCTCGGGAGTGCAAGAAGGGATCATCCTAGGACCGTTCTTATTCAACATCTTCACAAACAACCTATGTCTCTCACTGCGATATTGCAAAGCAAGGCAGTATGCTGACGATACTACAGTGTATCACAGCCACAGCTGCAGCACAACACTTGCCGCCCAACTGAACCTAGACTTGGTGCACACATCTAACTGGCTAAAGTCAAACCACTTCAAGCTAAACTCGAAAAAAAAGAAAGATGATGCACCTCTGCAAAGGACCAAGCCCTGCCATCTTCATGGATCAAGCTCCAATGTCTCCATCGAACAGCCTCAAACTGCTCGGAGTTGTACTTGACCCCCGAATGTCGTACGACCAACACGTCAACAGTATCTGTCGTCTTGCAACAGCCAAGTCTTCTGCCTTAGCAAGAGTGAGGAAAATTATTTCCGCTCAACACAATAATTTCCCTAATCAAAGCCTTTGTATTGCCCCAGTTTCAACACGGCAACATCCTACTATGCGGAATCAACAAATCACTGCAAGGAAGAATACACAAATGCTACGCCAATGCAGTTAGATTGATGTTAGGACTCAGCAAAGAAAAACCATCAACAAGCTGCTTTAAAGAAACAGGACAAACATTTAGCACCCTACGGCAAAGGAGCCTCCTCGCTGCTATGGTCATGTGTTGGGATGTAAAGAATGGTGTCGCGCCAAATTACATCTGCGACAGTTCCAGCTCCGTCAACAGAAGAACGAGGGCTGCGAGTAGAGGTCACTTCAGTGTCAAAAGATGTCCGAGCAAATTCATGCAAACACCACATTCCAAATAGCCGCACACTTGCATAACACCCCTACACATTGCTATCCTGAGGTCTTTACCATCAAGAGCAAGGCAGCATTCAAAGTAGCCATGAAGCAATTTGATCTTTGCTCTGAGCTAGAGCGTCTATGACCTCGTTGCTACCGTCCCGCGGAAAACACTGTACATATTATTTGCAATTTCAGCCTGCTTTTATATACACCTTACTGTTCTTATGTAGTAATTAAGGTTTAATTTTATACTTACCTTACTATTTTATAACTCGCCATACTGTAAAACGTATCTTTAAAGGTAAGTGGGTATAGGAGTTCTCCTTCTCCAGTGGTATGTGAGTATAAAGAAAATATATGATGACGATGATGAAGGCTTCAGCCAACTTCTTCCGTTCGCTTGTGATTCGGCTGGTCGAAATGGCAGGAAACAGCAGAATCTTAAAATTCTTATTACTCGAAGGCAACAATTGATACTGCTCTACAATATTTCTCCATTGTAATCAGCATTGATTTTACTATTGTGGAGGCCGCGAAAGTGTGGCTCGTCGAGTGGGCTTGTTTGCAGCGCAAATTATAACGTAAACCTATCGTGCTATATCTCGGCTCGCTGTTGTGCGCCCACCGTCAAAATTTGGCAGCAGGTAGGCAGATCGTTTGTTGACATGTTGAAAATTTAAAATTAGGAAAAAAGAGTGGGGCATTGAGGTCTACGGCCTGCCGAAGTTAAAATTTGAATTTTCAGCAAAGCGTTGCAAATTATTCATATTGATAATAATTTAAGAAATGAGTCGAATCAGCGTCTCGAGAGCTTTCTTCTGCTGTTTGAGTGACTATTGTAGCGCACGCGTAGGCAAAGTTACGAACGCAAATGTGTTTCCTTCTGCTTCATGACCAGAAATGGCGCGAACGTTGAGTGGTTGATATTTCGCGTGTTTTCACACCATTTTTCATAAAATTACACGAGTGAGGTCTAATTGACCATATCTATCGGCCTACAAAGTTTTCTTAAAATCTGAGAGGGTGAGAGTCAATCCTGTGCGTTTTGGCATGGAATGACCCTATATCGATTAGTCAATTCTGAATCAATTCTCAGGAATATCAACAATTGATTTGGGAAAAAAGTTTGTGAGACAAGAGTTTGGAGGCATAGGCCTATTTCTGCTACCATACTCTATTTCGTTATTAAACAAAATATTACCAAGCTCCAAGCAACACAACAAGTAAGAAAAAAAACAGAAGCAAAATATTAGTCCCTACCAGGCAGTAAAGATGAAACTTCAGCTGAGAGGCTTTGTCCAACAGCATTTCTCCACAGGAGTCAGTGTCATTTCGACGGCAAAGCTGGCACGCATCCTTCCCAATGTGTCCTGAAATTAATTAAACAACATTCTCACATAAAATATAGAAGTTTGGGAATGATCATGTTACATGAGGTTATACTTGAAGTGGGGTCCTGCTAACGCCACGAGCCTCGCATCCTTAGCGGGTTTGGTGGGGATATTTGCGAGGAAATTCTAAGGAGTAAACCCTGCTCCCCACTAGAGTTGCAACCAGGGCCCCGTTTCCCCACAGTCAAGGGGGATCCCCAGTTCTAGTCCCCTGTTAAGATGACGTCACTGACAAGGTTTACCCCGTTTACAAATCCTCAGCCTTCCATGTTCCCCCGGTTTCATTCTCTGGCAATAATATAAAGGATAACCGTTTCAGTTTAACCCTTTGTGTGCGGAAGGGAAATGCAAAAATAATGCGGTGGGGTGAATTTCACAATTTTGTGTAGTTGCGAACGTTTTGCAATTCTCGTGTTTTGGGGCATCTATTCTGGCTAGAATCAAAAACTTTATTCATAAGAGCTGTAGTAAATTGCATGGGCTATCTGTAAACCGACAGGTATGTTTTCTGTATAAGACGAGTTTGAAGCTGTATAGCTTTACAGCACGGCGTCTTCACTTCACGTCGCAGGGTCCGAACTGCCATTTGTAATTTGAACCATTTTCCTGGCTTTCGCCTTGCTTGACCAAACACATTCATTGACACCTTGTCGTTGTCATGGCGACGATGTAAATTGGTATGTATTTCCATCCAAAACAGTAGGGAACAATGATAATGCAAAATAGTAGGGCTGCAGCGGTTAATCGATTTACCGGTTATCCGGTTGTTCATTTCATAACCGATTATAAGAAATAACCGAAAATAATTTATTGTGAAACATTAGTATTGAAAATTGAGATGGTAAAGGCCCAAGGAAAATTCTAAAAAAACCACACAGCTTACACGGAAGAAGTAGTAGGAAAACCATTCATTTCGAATCCTTGATGAGAGATTTGAAATCAAACATTTCTATAGACAATACGAGGTCTTTCGTGAAAGTCTTGAGCGGCCGTACAAAGTTTGTTTTGAGATGGAGCCGCTGCAGAAGAGCATGACCGTCTTCAAAACACGCAGCGACAGTTTCGTTATTCAATTGAAGCTTGCTACGAAATATTTTCCGGACGGACGGGAGACAGATTCCTAAAACGACAGACAGGAACCTTTCCGAAACACAAGCAACCAAATCCAACGAAGGTAACAGCGAACGAACACGACGTTCTTCGAAATTGTGTGAATTGACTCATGCCACGTTTCTGCGAAGCTCATCAATTGTTATGAGACAAAAGAATTGTGACACCGCACTCTTTTCAGAGAACCTCGAACGCTCAAAGCATGCGGACGTTTTCTATCTTCATCGCGACGGAATGATCTGAATCTCAGCAGGGCAAAGTATTGGCCGAGTAAATGTTCAACAACATGTAATCTTCTATGTGTTTTCAATACTTCATCTAACAAAATAAATGCTGAGTTATGTATTCAGTGACTACTGAAAGAATACGCATTGATGCCTTGCTTGCTAAGTTTAGCTGTTTTGCTATATCTATTGTTCTATTGTTATCTTCGGTTAACCGCCGGTTAAATCGGTTGTTTGAATCGGTTAATCGATTGTGAAAATTCCATAACCGCTGCAGCTCTACAAATTAGATCAAACTGAAATGTTAATTTGAGACAAAGAAGACAGAATTGACGACAGCAGCAGGATCACTTCACTTGAAGCAAGGCGCCACACAGAGCAGGACTTTGCATTGCTAGCAGCGCCAAGTCGTGTGACAGCGCTTGGTCCTTCGATCCGAGCAAACGACACAGTCTTGGCCTGCCTGGGCTTTTGTGGTGGTCATTGCCATTGATTCGGCAAAATGTCTCGCAGTAAGACGAGTTACTGCTGTTGGCTGGCAGACATGGTTTGGCAGTTGGGGGCACTTTCGATCACGGTCAGTCTCTGAATGATTGCCAGTCTGAACCTGGTCAGGTTGTGGCAAACGTCTCGATGGAACTGCTTCCAAACAACGGCGGGGTTTACGTAAGACATCTCAAGCAGCGAAAGAAATACTGTCTTCCACCACTTGAGTGACTTGTGAATGTTCATTGCATGCCACATGCCCTGATCGGCCCGGTCAACAGCTCCCATGAACCTGATGTACATCTCAATCGCCTTCGGCTTCTTGACGATGCTCGGCTTTCTTAGCTCTCATCACTCTATCGAAGGTAGGTGAGTTTTGAATTGTTGTAACAATATTTACAAGTCTTTTGTCATGCCATGATAAGTACATGAGTTTCCCATCACGCTCTCTATAATTATAACCTTTTTTAATTATCTTTACAATCTTTCACATTTACAAGGGCACAACCTCAGCCTGCCACATGCTCCTATGCCGTTATTGCTCAACTCAGAAAACAAGGCTGGCGAGGTAAAAAATTATCTACATAGAGGTGATTGCATCTATTTACAAGTGGCTGGACCATGAACATTACAACGCCGTGAGCCAGACCGACTTCCTGCCGTCTTTTCTGCCTGTGTACAAGCTCCAGTTGAAGGCGTACCCTGACCGAGAATCAGCCAGAGTCCATGCGTTCAACCCCCACTTGTGTGGTTTATAAAGCTTGTACTGTTTCATGATGGTGCAGCCCTTGAAGGGAATTAGTGTTTCATCAATTGCAATTTCTCTGCGTGGATAGTACAGGAGTTGCCACCGTGAAACAAGCATCTCTGAGAACCGTCGAAATTTTGGCAGTCGATCGTGTCTCGCGTCATCACTTGGGACGGCAAAGGAATTGTCTGCCAAGTGGAGGAACTGCAGAATTATCAAAAAACCGGTCTCTTGGCATGATTCTTCGTACATCAGCAGTTTCTATAAGAGAGTCTGTTGATCAATATGATGGGTAGTCTTGACGCCTGTCAAGCCCAAACAAATTGAGCAGACCGAGGAACACATGAATGTCAGGACGGCTTACATGCACTCAGGCTCGCATCCGGGACCCGTGGGACAGGTTGTCTCTTCCTCCTTTGTTCTCAATAATTTGTTCAGCATAGCGATTTTTCTCCATTGCTATGACATCGATGACATTGTTTGTAAAAAAAGTCAAATATATCGGACTCGCGCGTCATTTCGTCTATTTTCATTTGTACATCTGACCTGGTGCTGTCGAATTCGGGTAGCCAAATGTGGTCATACACGTTGTGACTGGGGTCAGGGCCGTTTCAACCAGTAGGCACTCAAAGCACGTTCTTTAGGCCCTCAGTTTAGATGGGCATTTCTCAATGTCACTTCAAAAATTCAAATTTACAGAATGTTGAGATTTAGTGCAGTGTGCAATCACCTGCAGAGTGCTACTGAGGTAATTTGTCCCAATTGGCTGTTTGTAAGCAAAACCAAAATCTTTGATATGGGCCATTCCATGCCAAATCACTCAAGATTGACCCTCACCCTCTCAGATTCTTTTCAAACTTCATGGAGCACAAGATACAATCATAACTAAGAGAATTCCAAAATTTTAGGTCAAAAGGTGTGAAAACGCGCGAGATATACGCCACAAAAGTTTTGAGCCATTTTGTTGGCGTGAAACTCGCCGCGGACGTTTTCCTTTGTAGACCACCGTTTGCTTGTTGTTTCTAGAAATAAATTATACGCTCACATAGCTCTTGACGAGCTTCTTCCGATGATGATAAGCAGATGTTGCTAATGTAATAAACAAATTCGCTGAATTCGATTTCGTGCTTCAACTTTGATGTCGTTTTCCAACATCTTCGATTTCAAATAAGATGTTGAGCAGGAGGGTAATTCAATGTAGAAGCGATTCCTAAAAATTCAGTGTGGGCCCACAAAAGACGACTCACTTTTCAGCTTAAATTTTGTCACCTTGAAGCTGTTGAGTTTTTGGCTAGTTTCTCCGTCAGTTCAAAACGAAGTCTGAAGCTTTGCCGAGTCGACGAGAACAATGGAAACAAAAGTCGGCCCCTGGGATTTAGCACCTGGAAAATGGGGATACAATGATTGCACGCCTAATATTACAAGCCATGGATATTGAGCGTGTTGTGGTATTAACCGAGGTGATATTAACAGGGTTACACCATATCATGCAAAAAATTCCTTCCAGCCTTCATCAGTTTTGCAGCTAAATTGTCCGAGCAGTTTATTCCAAGCACCCTGCTTTGTGCAGTAAGGATTGGGGAATATGTTAATGAGACAACCTATTTTTGATAGGAAATCATATCCTGCAAAAAATAATGCCAAAGACAACATGGTCAATTCCATCGTGACAAAAAATCGAAATTGCACAGTTCATCAATAGATGATCTGCTCTACGTTTTTCACAGAAAACTATTCATTGCGGTTTCAATGACAGGCAAAATATAAAATGTTTGGGCTCTTCGAAAAGCCGAGAATGTATGCCTTTGCAAGATCTGCATGGTTTGTCTAAATCTTGTAAAGCGACTAGGTATAGGACCGTTTTAACCAGTAGGCACTCAAAGCACGTGCTTTAGGCCCTCAGTCTGGATAGGCCCTTCTCAATGTCAGTTCAAATATTCAAATTCACAGTATGTTGAGATCTAGTGCAGAGTGCAATTAATTAACTCCAGAGTGATACTGAGTTATACAGAGTTAATTCTTCCTAATTTGCTCTTTGTGAGAAAAAGCAAAATTTTTGATAAGCCAATGGGCGGTTGAACATTTTAACAATAGTAAGTTTTGGGCTATTTAATAATTAAAATTAGACCGCCTTGGGTAAAGTGCTTTAGGCCCTCTCAACACTCAAAACGGCACTGACTAGGTAAACTACGACGAAAAACAAGCATCCAGCTTGCTCTGTGCGGTCTATTGCTCAATGAGCTTCACAGGTTGTGCGCTTGGTAATTTGAGACTTGTCTACAGAGATTATCTACTCAGCAGGACAGAGCGCACATCATTATGATGCAGTTTTCGACATCTGCTTGACGTGTTAGAATCAAATTACACATGTAGTTGCAGTGATACGGAAGAAGTGAAATCATCAGACGAAAAGGCAGGCGATCGCAAGAAGAGCATTCGTTGAAAACAGCACAAAAAGACGAATGATACAGCAATCAATCATGGAATGGAATTTAGCACAAACAACACAGATAACAGCAATACGTTTACATCTACATCTACGAGTGTCATTCGTCTAAATCGGAACATTCAAATTGAATCGCTGGCAGGATCCAGGGTCAGTTAGCGCTGGAGGAGCTATTTTGTTAACGATTTGTTGCCTTGAGTAACTAAGAATGTCCTCAGCAGCTGGCTATTTCCAGACATTTCCAGACGGTACCATTACTTTCAAAACAAACCGTGCTCCATCCATTTGCTTTATCTCGCCAGGAAAGCGAGCGTTGTCGTAGCTTACAACACACCAATCGCCAACAGCAAAGTCAACGTCTTCTTGAGCTTCGCTCAAGCTATCGGAGTCATCACTTGGAGTCAGTTGCTCAGGCTCACTTTTGTTATCAATATCATCATCGCTGTCTCTGATTTTTACCATTGCAAATGTTGTTGATGCTGATGTTTCGGCGACCATAACCGTGTTGCGATCGAGGGGAAACACACAGTGGACTTGAAGTGTTCCCGGCACGGCAAGGACAGAGTCCCAAAAAGCATCCAATTTGGTTGCGATTGCCTCTATTTGTGCGGTGCCAATGTATTTTATGTGGATTTTTGGGTTCGTTCTTTGGCTACTTCGGCATACTGCTCTGCGTCAGTTACATGGCTGTGGCGGCTTCAGATCTGCCTCCAAACGGCTCTTTTAACGGTCTCTCCAAGTCCATCAACAACTCCTTTTCCATGCGATGTCGCAAAGAAGCTCCACGACAGTCGAGAGATGCCGAAAGACTAATGCCATTCGTGAAGATTTGAAAACAGGTACCGTTGCTTAAATTGTGACGCTGCACCATCGTTGAAGACGTTGATGTTGCGTATTGTTGGATGGTTGCTTTTCAAATATTCAAATAAGTAATCAAAGAAAGCGTAAACACTGTATTATTGTGCTGGAGATAGTCTGACATAATAACAGTACTTTTAGTTACGCTTTCCTTGATCCAGGCATGAGCAGTGAACAGCGTTGCCTGTCCGTGAGTCCAGGGAGCAGACTGAATTTCATCCTGGCTACAAATTACTGCATTTTCGGAAAATTCTACTTGCAGAACCACAGCTTCCCTGTCACACTGTTCAATATTTTGCTGCATATATGCAGCTTGCTCCCGCTTGACGTAAGTGTGACAGAGGAACTGTGGTAATTTGCTCACTTTCTCACTGGATACATCTATTAAAGTGCTTAGCAATTCCACTTTCTCTTGGACGCCTTCTCTTGATTGCCACTGCTTATATTTAACAACGACTTCGTTAGAATTCTCTGGCCTGAATTTTGTAACTCCATCCTTGCATGCCGTGCAGTTCATTGTCATGCAATCATAACTGGTATCATCACATACAATCTGCTTAATAAATGCCTGAAAATCAGTTCCCAGTTGTGTGTGTGATGACAATACAGTCAGTAACAGACAAACGTTTTCATGATTTATACACACGCATACGTTGTGAGGAATGCGTTCAAACAATTTGACGTGCTTAGGGCGCAGCTCGCAGAACTTACTTAGTCAAACTTGGTGCTCATTATGTTTCTTTGTGAATAATCCGCGTGCTTCTGCGAGGGACATTAGCATGTAACGGCATTGCACTGTTCGCTTCATCGTCCGTCCCTCACTATTCTTTGCTCTGATGATAACTCGGTCTTTCCTTCCAGGTGATTGCCACGATACCTCGTTGTTGTCGTAGAACTGCTCCACGAGTGCTGTGGTTTGTCCATCAATGCGCAAACCTTGCCTGCTTCGAGACGCAGAAGCTGGAGGGCTGACCGTGATACCTTCTAGAGGTGCACCGATCATGAAATTTGCCGATTATTTTTCCCGATTAAATTTTCCCGATATTTCAACATAATCGGCCGATTAACCGATTAATACCGATTACTAACACAATAGATTTGAAACAACAGAACAAAAGAGTCAACAGTTCTAATGTAATTTTGTATGGATTTTGCCTTACTCAAAATGAAGGAAATAGA
>OFHS01001947.1:0-23985 GCA_900245855.1 Calvadosia cruxmelitensis
TTTCCATTGCCATTGACATGAATACCTAACTATAACTCTTTTGCCATTTTTCTCAGATCCTGGCTTCGTTTAGCGTCATTCAAATCCAACGCGACCACTTAACACATGTGCTGCCAAAGACGATAATACTCGTCGTGGCATTTGTCTAACGAAATGCCCAACACTGGCTTCCAAAATCTGATGATTAGACAATTTGAATTTCAACAAATCAGAATAGAATAAATAAAATGTATACCTCAGGAGATGGGAGATATTATCAATCAGAAAGGACCGTTTGAGCCAGTGGCTGGAGCTCAATTAATGACAACCAAACGGTTAGATTAGATTTTCCTTGTTCACGCATTTTATATTAACAAATTGCGCGCCAAATGAGTTTCCCGCGAAAAGTTGGTGGCAGGCACATTTGACACGTCCGATGTGCGATAAGCGGTTTCCTTATTTTTGATGCTAACAGGAAAGTGCTACATTTCATTTATTTACTGTTCAGATAGAATTTTAAGTGCCTGCACGATCTGGGGCGCTATTTCATATTTTCAGGTGCTGTAATCCTGTTACCAGACTGTGGTGTGAAATGATGCTGAAATCACATAAATAGGTGCTGAATTCACATTATTCAAGTGCTGTGTTCATGATTTTTAGTGGTCATAATTTAGTGCGCTATTCCTCTATTTTAGTGCTGCTTTAATTTTAACCGTAAACAAACACTGATCGTACCACAAAAACTGACAAAGTTAGACACATTTTTAAGACACTCACTGTAATCTGTAGGTTGTGCCGTAGTCTGTCCACTTTGGTATGCTGTTTGTTGTTGCTGAAACGGCATAGCTTGCTGTGGGGTGGTCTGTCCAACAGCTTGTTGAGACGACGTTGGAGCAGTTGTCTGCTGACTATACCATTGCGCAGCAGCTGCAACATTGGCCCAATTGGCCTGCGCTGATTGCTGCCACGTGGAGGATGCAACTGAAGCAGCAGTTGGTACTCCTGCGTATTGCTGTTGTGAAGCTGCATATGCTTGGTAAGGGTTTGCCACAGTCGAGGCAACGGTCGTCGAAGCAGCTGCCACAGTAGAAGCCATCAACGGCGTACTTTGAGCTACTTGCTGCGGTTGTGACCAATAACTTGAAACTGCACCTGCTACTGATGGTTGAGCAGCAACTTGAGGATAAGAAGCAGTTGGCACCACGGCACCCTGTTGCAACCAAGGGTATTGCTGTGTGGTATCTCCACTTGGAGCAACAGCAACAGGGGTAGCTGCAGATTGAACAGAGCTAGCAGTAGAGACTTGAGACATCATTTGAGATGCTGCATTTGGGTCTTGCCATACTCCTGTGTATCCCTATTAACCAAAAGACACGTGTTAGAAGGAGCAGAAAAGATAAAAAAATTCAACCAAAATATTCAAAATTACATAACGCAGACCGGCAAAACGTACTGTGACACCCATCGGGGGCGGAGGGGGTGGAGTCTGTTGGTAGTATTGTTGATAAAATTGCTGAGCATATGCGGCCATGGGGTTCACAGCGGCTGCCGTTGATGCTTGTGCTCCAGCCTGCTGTAGAATACAAAACAACATTCCTATCACTATCAGAGACAAAAGGGTCAAGCTACGTAATCAGTTGGAACGCCAAACATTCTGACTTGTGTGGAAATTACCAGCCGGGATATTGTACATTCATTCTACCACAGCTTTCTGGTTTTCCAGTAGGTCTTACATCACAAGCTTAGTTGGCAAGCATTTCAACTAAGCACTGTCAGTTACAAGACGTATTTGGCAAATAAAGACAAGAAACAGTGGCTACAACAAAAGAATGAACTCCGTCATCATTGTCTCTATTTAGAGAGGGTGTCCTGAGGAACTCGTCTCCATCGCGGCACTACAGATCATGGTCACTGTACGGCGCTCCTTTGAAAAGGGCAACTTTCATCTCCTAAGAGTGACCACCAACAGAAAGAAACATCGGTTTGGCTACCAGGGTCCATTGTTACTAAAATACTTCACTGATCTCATTCGATCCAGTAGACCAACATTTAAGAAAAGCGCCAAGAACGATTACTAAGCATTAAGCATAAAGATTAATAAATATTCAAAGTCATAGGCATCCAGAAATATGATTCGAGTTTATTGTAAATTGTAATCTAATGCCTTCCTAGACAACTGCAGATATCGTTCATATGTCTTTCAAATCTCTCTCTCTTCAGGCAAGAAGCTTAGCTACTTGGACCATACCTGATAATACTGGGCATATTGCCCTGCTTGTGAAGCCTGCAGAGCTGCTTGTCCACCATACTGCCCGGTAGCATCCGTGCCAGCAGATGATGTAGCCATAGCTGGTGTTCCTTCAGGCTGCTGAATGGCAGGCGGCACCATCACATTATTTGAAGCAGCAGCATTGCCATACATTGCTTGGTTTGGATCTGCCTGTTGTGTGGATGAGCTACTCCACGCTGGCGCTGTGTTCATGGCATTGGCAGCCGTAACAGGTGCGGCTGGAGGTGGAAACGACTGCATTGGAGGTGCCATGCTGCCTGAGGCTTGTTGAAGGGGAAAATTCTGCTGTGAGGGAAGCTGTGCTTGGTGTTGTGGTGGCATCTGGTTTCCAAGCGGCGGATGTTGTTGCTGTTGCTGGTGGCCCATGTCGTGTTGCTGGTAAGGAGGTGGTGGTTGCTGATAGCCCTGCTGATTGGGTGGTTGAGAAAGCTGTTGATCCTGCTGCTGGTGTGCAGGTGGTGGCTGCTGCTGCCCTCCATATGGCTGTGGGGCAAAAGACTGGTTTGCCCCTTGCTGAGGAGGAGGCTATAACGTTGAACAAAACAATGTCAGTCCAGCACAACCAAACAGTCAGCTATTGGCCATCTACAAAACAACCTTCTTTATTTATTATTGTAGGATATTATTTCAAGTAACCAATTTATTTCAAAAACAGTCAATGCTAGGTATATTTCATTGCATCAACAACAGTTCTTCTATTTGAGAACGCAGCAGAAAGAGTAATAGAACTCTTCGTCTGTGGTTCTCCTACAAAATTGGGTACAGTGAAACCTGTCTATATGCACCTTTGGGAGCCGAGGAAAACGACCTTTACAGACAGGTGGCTTTTCTGTCCATGTTGATTCCTATAGAAAGTGTCATTTTGGGATTATGAAAAATGACTTTTATGCACAGGTGGCTGCGCTATAGAGATGGCCACTAATGAAATCAACTCGCAAAGCACTGTTTATCCGATGACTTCGAGCAAAAGGCCATGGTTTATATGTTACTAGGCAAATATCACAGGAACTACAAACATTGCAGAATTCACAACAGCCTTGCAAATGAGAGAATCATCAGACGGAAGAAACAGCCACAGCATTCAATAAGGTAAGTCACGGATAGCGTCGTTCAGACCCAACGGAAACAATGACCAAAACAGCAAAGTGATATTATCACCTATCACCATGTGGTTTCCATTTTAGTTTGCATGCAGGATGTGACTAACCATCAATATCTGTCTAATTCAGAGTATCAGCCTGTTGGCGAAGAATCTATACAACTCTACGTTCATATTCTGCTCAAGTGACTCAACAGGATGCATGAAAGCATAGCTGTGGTTTTCAAGCACAATGTTTCATCAGCACTGCCAGAGCGATATCACCAGCGTGCATATCACGCGGCCATTACAATCTGGTTACTTCTTTCCCTTACCTGCTGTCTCTGCCACGGTTGTTCTGGGCCCCGTCTGCCGTTTGGTCCACCAGCATTGAAGTCTCTATAAGGTTGCTCAGGTTGGCCGCCAGGCTTCTCATGTCCAAATCCTTGCTCTGGGTTGTTTTGAGGTCGATCTGGAAACTCCTCCCTTCTTTCGTTGTGGAATGGACCAGGGGGGCCTTGGAAATTCGGCCCCTCCTTCATGGGGTCATGGAAGCCTTCGTGATGGTGGAAGTTTTCCGGTCTTTGCTGAGGTGGATTCTTAACAAAGAATGATGGCAAATATTACAACCCGACAAAGATTACAAATGTTGTGCACTTGACATCCCCACAACAGAATATGTTTTGTTCATTCTTAAGTTGTCATCAAGAGACAAATGATTGTATCTGTCCACGGAATGAAGTCTTAATTATTTTAAGAATAAACTAGAAATTCTAATCAATTCGGACCCAAATTATTTCTTTGTGATTCGAATCTTGGCAGATCATGCTTTGAAAGATTTTGTAAACATAAAATTCTGGCTTTTCGATCAAAAGCTTTCATTCAAAGTCTTAATGCGATAATAAAATATCCTTGCTTTCCATAGATTCTGCTTCCTTAGATTCTGCTATAGATCCTCCTTTTTCAATTTCTGTTATTCGCATCTATGCAGCTCCCACCAAAGTGACCAAACAAAGCACCAATGCCAAACAACTGATGAGTTGGGCTCTGGAGGTACCTCATCCTCGTCGTGGAGCTGGGACAGCCAGAGCCCTGTTCCACAGGGTGATGGCGAAATGGACTTCGGGCAACTGGGTCCTCGCGCAAACGGTACCATGGAAATGGAGGAGTGTCTTCGCTTCTCCAGCTCCACTCTCCAAAAGGTTTGGGCAACAAAACCTGATGGCTACTATAACAACAACTGATGAGTTTAACAGAAGATAGTGTTATTGCATGTTTTGCTATTCCAGACGTTCGACTCGAATGGAATCATGAACTGTTGACTAATTGAACCTCTAAAATTTAACCGAACAACCTTGATTATACTAAATGACATCGAACTGTGCTAGCATGATGTTTTTCCAATGGGCTCAACAATCAAATGCCTTACACGTGGCGAGCTCAAAACGACACTCAATACTGCGCATGCGCAAATTTCTGTCTGTTTTTGGCAAGAAATGTTTGCAAAACATTGCCATTTTTCTAGGTTTTCGAATTTCCTGCTGTATTCTAAGTGTTTTCCGGAAATAACTGACACTTCCGACCACTTGAGTCTTTCCTGGTGGAAAGCAAATAGATTTAGCAGCTACCAAAATACAAACAAACTATAGAGCATGGATGGAAACAGGTCTGAAAAAAGAAAAGTTGGAGGTTTAAGGCTTTCAAAGTTATATAAAACGAAAGATCGAGAGATGCTCTGTTGAAAATCGACTGAACATTTATTCCATAGCAACTATATGAGCCGCGAGGAACAAAATGCGTTTGTCAACAAAGCCACCACACTGAATCCCCAGTTGCAAGATCGAGACCGCATGAATGAAAACGCCTGAAAACCATGAGTCTGCAATCTAAAGGGGTAAAGACGGATGCGATCTATTCTCCAAGCAGAATATCATTATAAATTGACTGAACATTCTTGTAAATTACTAAATCCACTCCAGGGATTGGAAAAACAGACTGAAATTTGAGGGAAAATGGCACTTTTCCGAGCAAAATTTCGCACAGCTGGAGCCCAATGTCACACAGAGCTCGCTACGAAATATGTAAAAAGAAGAAGAAAGATAATCATGGCAAGACTTTCAAAAGAGTTTCATTACCCCGCCTCTGTATCCAAATCTTGGCTCCATTCCCCACTCTCCACGACCTCGACCTAAAACACAAACATTTGAAACAAACTTGTAACAAATCACATCTGTGTTTTTGTGAAAAATCAAATCTATTCAAGATTACACAATTCACAAGTCTGCTGGCGAAATATTAAAATATGGACACTGCATTCATGCTACAATGGAGACTAATGGACATTTGAAGCGGTAAATTCCATTTGTGCACTGAAAAAGTAGGTAAACAGGTAGTTGACTAAATAGCACACAAGGTCAAGATCATTTACAATGTCGAGAAATATGCTGCGAACCACAGTGGGTCTAAGGACTAGCAGAAATAGCAATGTGATGCCATATGTGGGTTAACTTAGCATAGGAGCTAAACAAGGAAGCCTAGGCCTTTGGTAGCAAATTTAAACAGAAACAGAGCCAACATTGGGTACTATCAAATATCTCAACGTACCAGGAGGAAAGCGGGCACCCATTCTTGGCGGTCCTGGTCTCATTCCATCAAAGCCAGGATGAGGTCCACGCCGAGGGAACATACCTGGCTCGCCGCGTGGCCCTGGTCCACCAAAGCGCTTATTGCAAAACAAGAAAACAAAGACAAGATGAAGAAGAGATTGTACAAATTTATGACAGCCAAGGTCATGCTTACTGCTGTGTGTGGTAAGGATGCAATTAGTAGACAGTAGATTGTCAAACTGACAGAGATACTCGAAGAAAGAGCAAAGATTCACTGGTGCTCGCCGCCTAGTATAAGCATCAATGCATGAGACCAGTGGGATATGTATGTTAGGGGATACAGGATCATACATACCTTGCCTTGCGGTCCAAATCTCATGCCTGGTGGCCTTGGTTCTAGCAACGGGACATCCATCAGCGGACGGGGGCCATCGTGAACAGGGCCCTCCTCCCCAAACGGTTCATCCATGCCCATCCGTGGGCCATGTCCCATATGACGTGGACCTGGACCTCTATGGGGACCTGGACCTCTTGGCGATCCAAATCCCATCCTGTGGCCTGGCCCCATCCGTGGTCCTGGGGGACCACCGTAACGAGGAGGCATTCTTGGGTGCATACCCATTCGGGGTCTCATACCCGGCGGGCCTCCTCTCCCAGGGTGTCCAGGGTGTGGCCGCATTCCTCTACCAGGAGACATTGCATGTTCCGCATGGTCGAACCGGGACTGCAAAAGCATATAAAAGTAAAAATACAACATGCAGCTGACCAATATAAATTATTCTATTTGACTTTCAGTAGTAAATGAAAGAATAAAATTAAGATAGGAAAGAATTAAATTTGGTAAAATAAGTAACGCTAATAGGCCAGAGAACAAGGAAGGCAAAAGAGCCTCGTTTTGCCTTGGGACACACATTTGTGGTCCGTTATAAACCTTCTGCTATATAGACTCTGCTACCTTCACTTACATTAAGAGAGTTTTTGACAACAATCTCCAAGGAAACAAAATTGAGTTCGGTAACAAATATGTTCTGTTACATCACTGTCAGTTATATTCGCTTCTGACTGTACTTCAACTAGTTTGATCTCAAAATCACGCACTCCAGCTAAGTTTTTCAGATTGGCAGTTAAACAGTTCTAACGATACACAATCACAATAGAATTTCTCGGCAGAAATTAATAGATAAAATGTTGACAATGCGGAGATGCTTAGCAATTGTCGATGAATGGCTCACAATTCGCACGATCCGCCATTGGTTTTGAGTACATGTGCCGTGCAATCGATCAGCATTCAAGAGGATCATTGCACCCACATGATCATTACCAGTGCTTCAATTTAAACGTGTGCTAGTCGTGTGTTTTAATTTCTAAAAGATGGTATTTTTGACAGGATTAACGGACGCTTAGATTTACCTGTGGTGGTGGGCGAACAGCACTCATGTTTGCCGCCGCAGGACGACCAGGCGAGCAGAACGCCACTTGCAAATGCTGTCCTTTAAACTCTAAACCATCCAGCGCTCTCCAAGCCTGCTCTGCACTCTCTGTTGATTTCATATCCACCAAGCAATATGGCTTTGGCTTGCCAGTATGAAGATGCACTGGAATCTACAAGTAACCATTAAACAAGAAAGACATCAGTAAACCACAACATCAAATGGCACAGCTTTGGCTGGAAAGGAACGGCACATCTGATGATATGAAATTTGCATCATGGAGACATGTTAGGTCTTGGCTTCCTTGACATGCATTAACAGCAAAGAGATGTCTTCCTTTGGTGCGATGTATGTTGAACGCTAATTGCATGTCTGAAGTTTATTTTTTCCTAATTCATAACAAGATCAGCCAGCACAAATGAAGAGCAACATAAAAATATTTGGCACCAAAACAAAAACAATTCAAAATTAATCCAACAATGTTGAGTAAAGCCTTGTAACTGAAAAGCGTGAAGTTGACACTTTAAAGTGTGTTTTCACTTCCACTTGGAAACATTGCATCCAGCTTCCATTTGCCTTGGCGGTAGATGTGATACAGTCAAATCTGTATTAGAGGTCACCTCTATAGAGCAGCCACCTGTGTATAAAGGCCACTCTTCATAACCCCAAAATGACATTTTCTAGAGAAATCAACCTGGACAGAAAGGCCATCTGTCTATAAAGGCCATTTTTCTCAGGTCCCAGAGGTGACCGTTATAGACAGGTTTCACTGTATCTGAATTGTGTACAATAAACAATTTGTGAATATTTCCGTCCACAAACCTGGCAGAAAGTGACGACTCCATGCTGGCCAAAGAGCTCACGGATTTCCCCAGAATCAGTTCCCATTGGGAATCTATCAACGAGTAAAGTGGCAGAGTGGACGTCCTTGTACTCGTAGAGGTCTGTAGGTATAAAGTCAATTCGTAGCATCTTTCCTTCCAGCTCTTTTGGAAATTGGCTCTTTGCATTGCTAGTTACATGTCTATCGTGGTACTCAATAAATCCATAGCCTTTGCATAGTCCAGTTGTCTCACTTCTCGCCAGAAAAAGGCGCTCCACAATGCCAAATGTCTGTGCCAATGATGTGAGCTTCCCCATGTCAAAATGATAGGGTAAATTGCCAATATACAGCATGCATCCACCGGAAGAGTAGTTGACATCCAATTGCATGCCATCGAGAGTTGGCTGAGCGATTGTCTCCAAGGCATTTTTAGCTGCCTCGGGGGTTGACAATAGAACATACGCTGCAACAGAGACAAGGGAAGCATGTGACAATGACGCCGAATGACCGGTATTAAAACAGACAACGAAAGAGACTCTGCAGCTACAATTTAGGTTTATGGATCTCGCAGCACAAGTTATAGGCACTCCCTCTTGAATCCAACAAAGCACAATCAATGTGTTCTGCACCCCTATTGTGATTACCTGTCCTGCCAGCACACAAGGCCTAATCGACTCTCAACAGTTTGTAAAGGAGTGAGCTAGAGGCACTCCAGATCATTCTATCTACATAGAGATGAGGCACAGCTAGAATTCTGCCAAATACCATTGCGTTTGCAGAACCAGTTGTTACAACTTCGTTTGAAGGGACAAGAAACAATCTTGTCCTACAATCAGCATCTAGACATAATTGCTGACAGAAAATATTATCACATACCACTATGATGTTCACTCAACGCTAGATTCAACACATCGTAGCCACGAAGTAGACGATCTTGGACATCCTGACAATAAATAGATCACAGAAAGGTTGTTAATGAGCAGAGGATGTCAAAAAAGCAAATGTGAATTGCTTAATGCCTGTGGCGCCAATCCAGCATATTACAGGCTGACTGTTTCCCGCTGAGGGGCCAATCCCTTATATTTACAGGCTGGCAAGGCCAATCCTGTAGAAATACGGGCAAGGTCATATGATCTGTTTTAGATTGTCTTAACCAATCAACATTGAGCTATCTGTACTAGAGGTGGGCCCGATTAATCTATCTGGACGTGATTAATCGATGTTAATTTCAATAATCGATTAATCATTCACACAAGACGCATTCTTTGATGTAATTATGCTGTGTTTTGAGTTAGCATTACAGATGCATACATTTGACTTGAATAATCATTGAAGTTTTCTCGGCTTGGAAATAGAAGATAGTGTGCATCTATAGGCCAGACTGCAGAGCATGGCACATCTCGCCGAGATCTCGGGTGCACAGAGGCTAAAATGTTTAGGTGCAAGTGCACAAAATGCTGTAAAAGATATTGAAGTGCACAATTCAGGTGCACCAATAAACAAAATTTCAGCTAAATTACATCTTGGCAGCTGTTTGTCGTTAAGAATTTTAGTGTACATATCGAAAATGAAGAGCAGCACCCGTTAATTTTGTTGTACAGCTAAATCTCAAATGCGCAAAATTCTAGAACTAGAAAGATCTCGGGTGCACACTTGCCACGCTCTGCAGTCTGGTCTATACGTGGATTGATTTCCGAGAGATCGTCATGGAAACTGCTTTGTGAATACGAAAAGTAGAAGTAACGCTTACAAAATTCGACAAAACACTCACAGTTGGAACAATTGGAAAGCAGATGATTCTCTGGTGACTAATTAACATTTTCAGCAAAAATAGTACAACTATTGCAGCCTTGCAGGAAAGAATTGCTTTCGCGTTGGTGTCAAGAAAAATGAGAATAAATACGCCTATAGAGTGCAAAGGCGTAGGCTTAGCTTTAACATACCACTGTCAACACTTTCAACGTTGAAGGTATCTGAGTAAAACGTAAGATATCAGACAAGCTTCATATTTCGATAGCTAAAATCAGCACTGACTATGGCAGTGGCACTTAGCCTAGGGCGCTAGGCTATCCGGCAGCCGGCCAGCCGCCATGAAGAGAACTCGAATCATCAGAAAGGGACTTATGTATCTACGCCAATATAGACGAAATTAAAAACTACTGGAAATTCAATGAAATCATATACATCTACGATATAATTTCACGTACGTTCTCATTGCAGCAGCTTGGCGGTAGGTTCGATATTTCAATACGCCTTCTTGCGTAGAACGATGTTTTCTCTTCGTCGACAAGCCTTTCTCTTTCTTCTGCGTTAAGAAAAGGCAAATCTCTCGCAGAAAATACTCCTTCAGGTGCAACCATGCTTGCTGAGTCTTTTTCTGTAGGAATCATTCGCTTCTTGTGAGCTTAAGTTCAGCTGTAAGAACAATTTCTAACAGACTGAAGTCAATTTTCGGCCGCCATGAAACAAATCAAACAGCGTGGTCTTCTGAAAAGGGATCAAGTAGAGGCTGTTGAAATGAGGCGAATCAAACATGGCACAATTTGATTGCGTGTACAGTCAAACCTGTATTAGCGGTCACCTCTGTGTAAAGGCCACTCTTCATAACCCCAAAATGACACGTTCTATAGAAATCAACCTGGATAGAAAGGCCACCTGTCTATGAAGGTAATTTTTTTCTTCCGGTCCAAAATATGACCGTTAAAGACAGGTTTCACTGTAGCGTGTAGCCGATTGATTGCAGACGTGCACAGTCGTATAGCGTTTATTCGTTTAGATTAGAAGAAACGGAGTGCTCCAATATTACGATGAAACCGACATCAATTTAGACCGTCAAAATAATTCGAAATTAAAGACCTTAAGCCAACTACAGTGCCTATCCATAACGGCCATTAATCTAAGCTCCCTAAACAAGTCTATATTGAAATCACCTGTCTATAAAGGTCACCTGCAGGTATCCAACTATTTTGCTGCTCACCAGGCATGGTCGATATAAGCAGGCCATCTCCATAGAATGGTTCCTGAAGTAACACAAGGAGTTAATTAAATCTAAGCTAATTTAAATTCAATAGATTTTAAAGTCGAATCTGATTATTATATTGATGATGCCTACAGTATGCGAGATATATTCTGGAATCTAATACCTCAGTGTGGTTACCGTATTTAGTCAAAGATATCAAGAAAATTGAACGAGTCCAAATGAAATTCATACGCCGAGAATGCCGCAAAAGCAACAGTCAATATGAGGACTATGACGACCATTTGGTCAAATCTAATCTACTGTAGAAACTCTTAAACTACGAACAATCTTGAGTGGAATCCGATTCAATCGGATTCAACTGTCACTACATAGATTGCAAAAGCAATTAAGGCTGTAAAGTCACTGGTTACGTTTTACGGAAAATAGCTTGTAAATGTGTGACTACAGTACTTACAATTTTCCAAGGTAAATAGCAATATTCCATTGGGATTTACTGAACAGTGAACAGTGTACAATATGCCTCAGAGCAATCCACAGTATACGGTAAAATTGCCTCGACAGTAATCAAAGAAAATTATACAATAGTTTCTTATGCTAGCATCAGTGAAAGTAACTTTGAACGTAACTGTGACTACTGCAGTTTGTTACTCTTCCTGACAAGTAACCGTCTTGAAAAATATATCTTATTGTATTGTATACTTAAGAAATTACGATTTAATGAAACCATTTGCTTTTAAAAAGTACATTTTACAGCCATGTATAGGAGATACCATGGGTGAGAGGCTGTTATCGATGAACAACTTGATATGATGCAACGCAGTGATCTGCAGCAGCCACAAGACGAGCGTCACGTGACATTCCATCACGTGACCTTACATCATGTGAACTACTTGAGTTAAATCACGTCACAGAGTAATACCAAACTATCGCACATTTATCAGATAGAATATCTGCTTTTCAGCACTTGCCATATGTGCTATAGTTATGGTGCCATATTTTCAGAGGGCGACATGTGTGTTTGGGTAGGCGTAACATGGGTAGCCGCTTCTATGCGTTACGAACACCCCCTGTCAGCGAGATGAGCCCAAGTACAGCCTTAACGACTGTGGTCTCGTATAGATGAGTATGTTGTAAAAAAACAGATGACCACTTTATTGGGTGATGACTTGATACGTGGTCTTTCGTACCAATATGCGTATATTTATTTCAACACCCCCAAAAAAGGAACAAGAAACTTGGAAATTACCCATGAGAGCTCCGTATGACGTTTCGACTCGTTCATGCTTAAATCTAAAGTAAGTTGAAGTACGTTGAAGTTAAACATCAACTGGGATATGAATTGTAAATATTGGTCTTCATCAAGGGTAATTTAAACATGAAAATTACGTTTGAAGAGGTGCAATATCTAACTTGCCTGTAGGCCCCGAAGCGATCAGGCTTGATGAAAATGGGCAGTGCAGTCTGTCAAGAAGACGCTATGGAATTATAGTGTTGCCTTGCAAACCCGCTGTAACATTCCTGACGATTCACTCTTTCAAAGTCCGAGATCGCGTTGCTCTTATCAAAATTCACTAAGCATGCGACCTTGTCAAAGCACATGCTTGGCAACCAATATGGTAGGTGAATGGTGTAAGAATGCACAAGTCATTTAACATTCGTTGATTGACCACAGCCATGTGTATCTGTCAAAAAAGGCTATATGACCGATTTATCAGGATAAGTTCCGAAGGACATTCAACATAACCTCATATCAAATCGAACATAACCCCTATCAGAAACCCCTTCTCCGGTTTCCACGCGTCACTGGCGATCACCATGCTTCACGCTCTTCAAGGAACGTCACGCGACCATGTAACGATTTGTTTTTGACATAAAGCTATTTAAATCGTTTGCCATCTTGAAAGAATGATCTTTTAACTAGGAGTAAAGCTGTTGCTAAGTCTCACTCCAACTGAAGAGCGATTTCTGTACGACCATAGGAAACACATGGCTTGTACAAATAAAGGTTTCAAATTAAATGAAGTGTTGTAGATTTTTTCGTTTTCAGGGCTCAAGAATGATAAACCAAAGTACACGACAGTTAGTTGCTAGGAAATCACAACACTTTGGCCCCACTTGAGAAATTTAAACAATTCGCCTTACTTATACAGAGTTCTTATGAATCGTTACTGGCGTATGGCAATCACAAACCAGTCTTTCCCTTCGATGAAATGATATTTAAACATCTACTTGAGATCTCGTGAACAGACTTCGATCAGTAACTCCAATTGTTTGATAAATACAATGAAATAATTAGGTGTCAACTCGGCGTCTAATGACGATGAACTGTTACAAGTCTTTCGTCAATTAATCCAGAGTCTTTAAATGGCTTTCTTCCATTGTTATCGTACAATCAACGAAGAAATCACTCATCAGCCACAGACGGTGGTTAGACTATGGTCGGAGCCACATGATTGCGCGAACAAATCATCGATGGTACTTATTTATGAGACAGTGCCAGCTAATCGAAACGAAGTCTCGATTTCACCTTGACACGCGAAGGAAAAGCGCCTCCATGTCGAAAGGAATCAACAACAATAAATCACGAAATAACACAACATATTTGGTTGATAACAGCTACCTTGGGCAGCATGTAGTCATTTCATTTCTCGATTTCTCATAGTTCAAATTGATCTGTCTCGAAGAGATCTTTTAAATAAACTCTGCTCAAGCCTTAAAGACTATTAACAAAACATCAAACGTTGACTACAGCTAGCTACACTCCTGATTGCCTGGAAGAAGCCGTATAATGACGTCATTAGGGGTCATCAAGAACTCATTAGGTGCCCGGCAACTGGAGAAAATGATACCCCTACTTACAACAACTACAGACACGCGACATAATTAAGTCCACGGACGCTTTGCTTTTATAAAATGGACAAAGCCAGAAATAAATTTATCTGGATTTATCCCAGTTCAAGAGCTTTGCTTCCAATTTACTGGCCAAAACATCCGATGTTCTTCCGTCGAATCAAGATGCAGCTGTGTCGTCAGTGTATTGCCGCTTCTTCACTTTCAGCGTAACGTTCAACAATATATATTAAAAAATTAATAAAATCTGAAGATTCAATGTGTCCAACAGTTGTTCTAGGCAGAACTTGGAGCGCAATGCGCCTCTATATAATTGTTTTCTCTCTTTGGAAGATTCTGTGAATAGGCAATGCATTTCTTTCTCCTTGCCTGTATCTCCTGCACAATTTGCGGGCCCCTACGAGGATTGAGCCAGGGCGTAGGCCATTCGAGTAGGGTACGACGCGCTTTGGTTCCTCACGACGATGCTATTCTACCGAAATGGCTCCTTCGTAACGAAATCCTACGACGACCACTGAACTAGCAGCAAAGCAAGAGCAATGAAATCATCACGAGCAGCCGCACTCTTCCACGATCATGTCCGGGACATCTTTCTTGTAGATCTTGCCTTCGTTGTCGTAATAGAGTAAGGACATCTTGGAGAAACGCCGAGGAGAGCAACAGGTCTTGATGTACTGTTCGTAACTATCCTTAGTCTTGAACTGGTTAAACCTCTGAATGATACTGGTGTGTCCAAAGGTGGGCATGGACGAAGAACGACAGGAGCCTCGACAATGGAAGGCTTCGTATCCTTGTGGTCGGATGATCCAATCGTCCCAACCGAAATCAGTGAAATTGATGTAGAGACGCTCTCGGCAGCATTCGGTCACTTGGGCGTGGCAGTCGATGGAACGCTTACGACGACGGTTGGACACGCGTTTCACGTTGAAAATCAAGAAGGGAACATTATCAACTTCTGTAGACAGTTTGCAGCCCCGACAACCCATTTTCATGTAAAATGACACATTAGTCTCTGCAAGAATCGATTGCAGCGCAAAACCAGTGGATGACATGAGATCGAGTGCCACCCAACCAGTGGCTTTTCGTAGGCGATGGCGAGTGACTGATTTGCCAATGTTGTAACGCTTGTTAGTTGTCATCTTTCGAACAAGTAACACTGCAGTGTCGCTTACCAGTGGATCTTTTACTTTGAGCTGATGTACCCACAGCTGAAGAGAAGCAATGGTTTGATGAGCCAGTGCGCCCTTCGACAAACGGAAGTGAAAGCAGTTCCTTCCACAAAATCTGTCAGCTGCAACACGAAGAGAGAAACGGAGCAATATTAGTTTACGGTGTTATATGCTCTAGTTCAACACAAATATTTACTTACGTAAGAAGACGAAATTGACGTTATTTATTGAAGTTCGAAACCACAGTTATTCGGCACGAATGTTTTGCAGTGATCTGGTATGGTCAAGCAGTTGCATACAAAATGTGTGCAGATATTCAGTAGGGGTCAGCAAGTGCAAACGTATTTCACAATGTTTTACCAGCAATTTCATTCTTTATTTCAAAATCTCTTTAAGAATCGCAAAGAATCTTCCTAAATTGATTGACGTTGAGTTATGCTAAAAGCAATATGGCACCTTGCGCAAATTAGCGAGAAAATTACGTACAGAGCGCACGCTGCTTATAATATGTTACTTAGATCGTTGCAACGAAGTTCAGCAGAACGCACTTGCGTCGTGTTATTTCGACGCGGTCAAAGATAAGCTAAGTTAAGCACACGTTGAAAGATCATTGTTCGACGGACCCGTATGCCTCAACAGGCCTATTGCGATTTGGCAGCAGCAAAACAAACGCTCAAGACGAAAGCCAAGCCAACATCAATAATATTTCACCTTTTCTCCCAACGACAATAACTTGTTCGTTCACACCGTCTGCCTGATCGCTATCGCCAACTTCAGATCTTGGGTTCTCCACGTAGGCATTGTAAAGTGGGGTGGGGATGTTGACAAGCGATGGTGGCCGCTTGGGGACCTCGTCCATCCCGAGCTTCTTCAACAAATCCGCCTTCCATCGCTCGATAAAAATCTTTTGCTCAATCTCATCGTCGCTCATTCCTCTAGTACATGTTGGACAACCACTGTTCCGTTTTGAGGCACTTGCCTGGTCTGCACTGTCCATAACGACTTCCGTTGCTGCGGCAGATGTTCTTTTATGAGGCGGCTTTAATGCCACCGCACTACGTTGTCCTGCAGGAGGTACAGCCACTGCCATATGGCACACCAACAACAGCAACATCAGCAACAGGCAACCATGCGGGCCTTGGACAGCGCAACGCCAACAGCATCGGAAGAACGAAGGCAAGGCAGTCATCATTGGCGTTCGCCTCCTCGTGGTGGAAGGAGATACACAGCTCAGGCAGCAGATGAGCAAGACAATTTTGCAAACAGCACCAGCGTATTGACGGCAGGTAAAGAGAGAGAGATTGACGCGGAGATTGACGGCGTCGATCCCAACGATAGCTTGCACCTTGCGGCTGACCGCTGCTTGATGTGGTTCGCTGCGGCCTTGCAATTACTATGAGTGCATCGAGGATCTTGAGCCTGGCATCACAAAATTCAACTTATTGGCTGGCCAACGTCAGTGTCTTCTGTTGCAGCACTGGGGCCTTTATGCTGAAGCTGTGAAGTGAAACGGGCCCAGAAAAACTAATTGTTTGCTCCGCCTCCGATCGTGTTCCGTCAATCAATGTATAACAATTACGGTGTTAAGTCGAGAAGTGCAACGCACGTTGTGAGTGACAGGGTCATGTCGTCTGAGTTCTCCATTGGCTGCCTTGAAAATATGGCGAAAGAATCAAGGCGCCATGCTGTCACGTGATGAGCAGCATGCCACGCGATTCTATGACCAGGAGGAGTTCGCTGGTGGAACTTGATCCAAGATATTCGCCATTGGCGGACGGGAGAGAAACCTCTGCAGCGACACGAGAGAGGTGGGGTCCTAACCTGCAACGCCTGGGGAAGGGCGGTGACAGAACAAATACGGCGTGGTTCAATTGACCTTGTCAGAAAATCCACGAAGGCTCTCGCTGTCCAGAGCCATCGCCACCTGCACAGCTTGTGTCTGAAAAGCAACTATGTTCTTGGAGGCTTCCATGACTGGTTGGCTGATGAGGGCGACAACAGCTACCGAAGCATTCACGCTGGTTTACCTTGGAATGTGCGAAACGGCATTGAGGCATACGTGTCACCGTGAATCGAACTATTGGAATTATTCCTGCTATGTCGTCCTGTTTTCGACGACAAGCCCCCTTCTGTAAGCCAAGTGCGAACGACCTCTTCAAATGGGGCAGTGCACAACTCGAGACATTTCAGCTAACAGGAAATCGTCATGGAGGTGTGAAGGCCACTGCTCCTCCTACACGTCGAAACCCAACTGTTCGTAATGTAAACGCATGCCTGCTGTCTGACCAATATCCCCTTCGTTTGTTCAACAACATATAGTCAAAAACGAGCAAAGTTGTGCTTGCAGCCTCAGCTTGACATCGCTTTTGTCCTTTTTTACAAGGGGAAAATTGAATAGGCCAAATCTCAACCCTGACGTCGCTGGAATTGCTCCAGCACAACGTGCTAATCGATATAAGGGTCACAGCGCCACAGAATGTGTCGTAACCCCCAACAGTTCCGAACTGCTTTCGCTCGATTGGGTGTTGCGTGAATGACAATTTTTTCGTCCGTCGGAAGCAAAAGGATTCAACGAAACATGGTTTCCAGCATGCGGCAGTTTCTGTTCCCGTTCCTGGCGAGACTTCAAAATGCAAAACTAGCTTCCCACGTCCAAATATCTTGACGACTCTGTCACACAGCGGATGGCATACAAATCAGGTCCCTTCGCCTGCAATTTCTTTGGATAATATCTAGCTCCAGACGAGAATAAAAGCGTCCTGTTCGAAGCAATACAAGGAACATTGAATCGTTGACGCTTTACAAAGACAATGAACGCCCCAAAACGAAGAAGTTGAATTGAAATTGAAAAGAGAAAAGCATCGTCCGATAAATTTTACAAAAAACCCACTCTGTCTTCTTGTTCTCCAGACGGTTTTTCTTCGAAGTTCCATCAATAGATTCCTGTATCCTGTTTTGAACAATCTGCTTCAATTACATGCCGGCATTAATTAAACATGAAAAAGATAAAATGGGTCTGTTTACTAAACAATAAGATCAATTTAGTGCAGAGAATATTGATTGATAAGGTTGATGGGTCATCGAAGACGAACTTGAACAACACGTGCGCATTTCATTGCACGATCTAACATTGCAAAAGCTGTAAATTTATACAAAATTAACCACATAGCCTTGAGCCTTCCTGTTAAATCAACGCAGTGTTTTCAGTGCGAGCTCTATCAACAACTTCAGTCCATCTATATGTATTGACGTGGTCGCTTGCTTAATTTTTACGCTCTTTTCACATATTGTGACGCGTTCAACACAGCTTCGTATTACTATTTATTATTTTCAACACGCCGATTGAATGTTTGAGGTTAGGTTTTTATATTCACCTCCTCCATAGTCACGTATTTTTGCCACATTTGATATTATTTATTATTTTCAATGAAAATTCATCTGAAAGTGGGTGGAGCAGCTCACGGTTTTAACTGGCACACGAGAAGGCTAATTAGATATCGACCCAGCAGCCCACATAATGTTTGGAGATAAATGAAGAGAAATTCTGCAAGGGCCCTCTAGCACCTTGTAAGTTTGATCCCCGCAGTTGGCAATGAAACATGTGCTGTATTGTTTGTTCTGTAGGCTGCTTGAGGGATATTTGGCAGGCTACTAAAAGAAGAGGAAAATCCTTTGTTTGATCATCTATCGGGAGGAGCGAACAGCTCAAACTACAGAACATAAATATCATGCAGAGATATTCGCAGCTTGGCCAGGTAATAATACGATGTGGTTTTGGTGAATTTGCTAATGTGATGCGGGGACAAGTACGTGGCCTTCCATTACCCTTTGACGTCATCACAGGATAATTCCGTGTCTATTTCCGTCATGCCACAATGCAATGCCAAATCGAATGGCAATTTGTTCTCTGTCCTCTGTTCATTGTTCTGCCTCATGTCCTCGCCTGACTGTCCTGCCAGTCACTGCCCAGTGAAACATTTCACATCGATTTGCAAGTCGTTTCCTGCCTTCGTGGACCCTCAAACTTGTCGGCACATGCGACATTTTCCAAATAGTTGTTCCGCGAGTTATTATTAGCAGTCCCGTTAGGTCGTGTGCTCGACCGTGTTGTTTTTCCGGTTTGAGTTAGCACCACTTCAGGACTGTGTAATCGCATACCAAGCCTACTTCCATAGCCGCGGCGGGAAAATGCTGCTCGCTCGGGCCTCGTGTTGGCCTTTCCCCACTGACCACGTGTCTTGGTTTAATTGAGGTACCAGTCCTCTATTAGCCTTAATTCAATCCCCATTTAACCGTAAACGATTGAGAATAATAGAACTATTTATACAATACTCAAGACACGAATATGTAACAGCAAATCCCCACAATTTCATTGCTGAGGTCAAAGTCTGAAAACTGTCATGAAATCGATTCAGTTCCTATGCTGCACATCGTTGTGGGTTTTAATGGTGGTAAATAACTGAATCCATGCTCGCTGACTTGTCATGGGACGCTGGTCATTAATTTTCCCATTTAATCCAAATATCCCTTCTTGAATATCTTGACTATGTGTGATTACATATTCGAATTCATATTAAAAGCTTTGGCTTCATAATTAAGTTTTTTGTTGTTGCTAATTTGAACATTAATAAACTTTATTTCAATTTAACATCCGGGGGAATAATCTACAATAAGTCAATGAAAGTTGATACTTTATATGGTAAAACTTGTCTAGAAATATTTACAAATTACTCAGTAAAATTATCTGAGCGTGAATCTAAAAATTACCCACGTTATACCCAAGTCATTAACAAGTAACGCGCCTGCGACGTTTGTAAAGGACAAATCAGAACCCACTTGGCAGCAAAACAGGCAATCACTGCTCAATTTAATTCGAATTCACAGCAGTGTCAACACTTCACCAATATATTTCCCAGTTCAGAAGGCGCGGCAATTTGCTAATTGATTTGTTTATCAGCTAGCCAAATACATGTTTGCCTGATTGGCATTGGCCCATGCTGTGTTCGTGCTACTTGTAGAAGTACTGGTCACGCATGGACCTGGCGAAGACAATAAGCTCTCTTCAATTTTTTGGGATTTATTACCGGAAACCAATCTAAGAAATAAACACGATGAACCTTTTAATTGAAAAGAGCACGAAGTTTCAAAATAGTCGTTTTCTGCAACGAAATTACATTAATTTAGAAAATAAATTTCATCCACGACTATTTAAACAACGATGCTCTATTTACTAAGGGATATATTGGGCTTACCTCGTACAATTTTATCTTTCGTGTGTTTTATTTCCAAACATCAGATGACCCAATAAGTTCTTAGCAAGCTCCTCCCAAATGAGAGAAATTTCCTAAGACCTCACGATGTACTTGAGATAACAGACGCAGATAAGGAATTTTCTCATCAAGTTTTGAGGAATTCTCCGATTATATCAATCAGTTCGAGGAGTTTACTTTCAAAAAATCATCCATGAATACTATATTTTCCATTATGGAGACTATTATGAAATTGTTTTTTGAGGAAATTCCAAATTTCAAATATTGTATACTGCACTAGGCATATGGAATAGACAGGATACGCAGAACAAAAATAGATCTGTAATTCTCCACTGTTGTCCAAATTAGGGTATTTGCACTAGAACCAGTGAACATAATTAACTCATCAGTGTGTTTTGAATTATCTTTTTGTAATTATTGATATATTGTAAATTTAGTATGTCATCAATGGTAGTGGACTTTGAGGTGGAGGTTTCCATATCTCCTTGCTCGAGCACATATATTCTCTGTCAATTAAAAATACTTCACAAATCGTTTGCCTTACAACGCGTAAAGTTAAAATAATCAAAAACTATAGTATCTGTTAGTCAGACTGATTGATTTTAAGCGACCTTGGAAGACAAGCGAGGTTTCAAGGGCTAGTGTAAACACTCGCGGGCACATTTGTCATGGGGATCTTCCAAGGCAAACATGGCCTCTATTTATATTTGAAGAAGGATCAAAAAGCTGTTGGCACCTTGTTTTGAACTGTCATGACATGAAACTTTGGTTAGCAGTAATCTAATCCAATATATTTGCAGTGTTCGTGACGGCTATAAAAGTGACAACGGGGTCGGTTGAAAGGCGATTATATTTTGTTTAAATAATTATGTTCAATGGCATTAAGAAGGCATCACTGTCTTAATGCTTGTCACCACTATGTCACCAACAGGAAAGATTGCCTCATGACATGAAATTACCTGTTTTGCTTTGACATTATTGCCAATATTTCGTCATCCTCTTGCAAGAGCGTAGTATTTACCTAGTTCTTAGCTCGTCTCTTTTTTTCCAAAATCAAATTTGAAGGTAACACTTAGCTCGTCTCTTTTTTTCCAAAGTCAAATTTGAAGGTAACACTTAGCTCGTCTCTTTTTTTCCAAAATCAAACTTGAAGGTAACACTTAGCTCACCTCTTGTTTTCCAAAATAAAATAAAATTTTGAGGGTAACACTACAGTTTGCACTGTTATTTATTGTTCTCTGCGCTGTATATAAAGCCCCTAAATACAGCGAGGGCAAAGACGCTGCTGCTTCTGCTGGGATTCGAACCCTGCACCCTAAGGAACGATAGCCAGCGATCCCAAAATCTGTCCGAGCGAAGGGCACATATGGACTGTCACGTTTCTCTCGTGACCTTGCGGTAGAGTTGGATTATATTCAGAGTTACTGATAAATGCAAGAACTTCTATACAAAAATAGCAAACATCAACAACACAAACGAATGCTGATTTATGGTCAATATAGGGTAGACAAACACAAGGCTAAAATGATTAATCAAAATCACTCTGCTTCTTGGGAGTTGTGCGGGATCTCGCGATGTTGCAGGAAACGCAAGCAAATGGATAATGGATCGTTCCTTCGTTGTCTTCTCAACACGACTTCTGGCATTAAATGGATGATTTAATCAAACTACTTGGTCATAAACTATTTAAAGCTGTAGTTATATAACCTTTGAGAGATAATTTCCCCTAAAACATAATAAAAAGCTTGTGTTGAGTACATTTAATCGATTATACCTTGAATTTTTCTATCCAAGCGTATAGGCTACAGTAAACCATGCAACTTGAATGATTATTGACTCAATGGATCTCACTTTTGTCTGTGATATTTTGAGTCATGTATATTTAGTCTTACCCTCGAGGCTACACGTCGCTACAGTGTTCCCGAACTACAAGCGAGAAGCTGAGATCGTGTTTCGAAACAGGAGATTTGGGCACTAGTTATCAGGTCTTTCAGAGTATTGTCTTTATTAAACAGTATGATCCAAAGATCGATTAATTGCAATAATTATTTAGCCATCTTACAGTATGTTGATCAAATGAATGTCATGAATCAAATGCATATCCATTTTGACATCGAAATAAATCAAGGCGGGCTGAGTTCTGACCCTAAGGATGATGTGTCTTCTAAATCATTGTTGGCACACTCCAGTTTGCGAATATGTTCGAAATCGGCTATAAATCAAGTCAATTTGGTTAAAATGGCGCCAATGCATTTCGCAATAAAGTGATATATTCCTGACAGTGATTGGCGTTTCTGGTACAGTGGCACAGAAACTGTTGACATGTATTCGATGGAGTTCTATTTTAGACAAGATAGATCCGTTTACAGCCTCAAAATAGACCATGCATTGAAGGTAAGACTAGCCAACCTGTTACTCCTTTCGTGGACATTTTTTCTCCTCTGCCCATCCGCTGCCAAAAACTATAGCAACGGCATGATGTGTTCATTTATGTACATTCTCATCGATGGCATTTTATGACTGAATTCACGAAGTATTCTGATAAAATAATATGTAATCATGAATTAAATTAGAGCCGCATGATGCATTTTCCAGATTTTATCTCAAATTTGAATTGATATATTTTCCATAAATTGGACAAGAAAGGCAAATACATGATATAAATATCACTTACATACAGCCTATACAAATTTACAGTATTTTACTAAATATATCTTGTCTAAACGACATTTGAAGCAAGACAATGTTGGCGCAGTGACAACATCATCAGGTAGATCGTTCCCCCATGGGACCACACGGGAGCAAAAGAAGTTCTTGATCAAGTTATTTGCATTTGCACGAGCTGGCATGTTATTCAGCTTCATGGAATGCCCACGCATGGCATACTTGCTGACTTCGTATGTAAATAAATCATCCATTGGTAGATCAACCAGATTGTTTAAAACATCATATGCAAGTCAAACTTGACAATGCACCGATGGATATCAAATAAACATTACAAAAGTAGAAAGAATTGAAAGCAAATCATTAATCAGGTCCTGTCTTTAAAACCCAAAATNTGCCAGGAATTCTATTTCTTATAATAAATCTGATCCGCTGTGATCTGCATCGATCTGAATGTTTTCTATATTTTTAATTCTGTATAGAATGAGAAGAATAATCCTACAGAGAGGAAGAGCAACAGTGTCTTCGGTCATGAGACATCATTCAGTTATGAAGATAATATTCCATAACACTAATTTAAAGGAGACAAAAGAAACGAGGTTGTACACTGAGAAGAGGTTGATTAAAAGAGGTTGAGAAAGCGAGGCTAACTCACCATTTTGGTATCATCGGCAACATGGAAATATGAGTTGGTCACCATGTAGGTAAGGAGCTCATTGCCTTCAGTATGTTCATCTAATTATCCGAGATGGAGAGTACTTAATTTGACAGTACAATTCATTAGATTGCAATAAATCTATTACTCACCTTAGTATTTCATTACATCTCAGTAACAAATGTTGTACA
>OFHS01001948.1:2569-23974 GCA_900245855.1 Calvadosia cruxmelitensis
CAAACAAACAAACAAACAAACAAACAAACAAACAAACAAACAACAACAACAACAACAACAACTAAAGCAACAATTCGTGGCAACTCTTTAAAGCTGAAGTCGCTATCTATTCCTGTAAATACTTCTGTATTAAACTCATTCTGCCATCGTACAATTCTAATATGGAACTTTCTTCCTGATAAAGTAGTTACCGCGGGATCCTTGTATTTGTTCAAGCGTCGTTTATATGACATTAATTTATCTAAGTTTTGCCAATGTTATCAGGCTGCACGTCTAGTGTAAGTATTATTACTTTCATGTGCTTGCCTGTAAATTATACTTAAATATTTTTGACAAATAAATCAAACTCAAACAACAACAACAAAAACAACAACAACAACAACAACAACAACAACAACAACAACAACAACAACAACAACAACAACAACAACAACAACAACAACAATAACAACTAAAACAACAAAGTACAGCGCAAGTTCACAAAAAATCTGTTGACATTCGAAGAAACTCAAGTCATATACAATCCCTGTAAATAGTATTGTGCTTATGTAATTCATTTAGCAATTGTGTCGTCAGACCACATCAGGGTCCTTATTCATGGACCGCGGGACGAAAGCATATAGTCCGGGACTATATCTCAAGTCTCATATACAGATTTTTGCAATTCAGTCCAGGCTAGGAGTTTAGTCTCGGACTACGTTATATAGTCCATGAATAAAGTCCCAGAATACTGTCATTTAGATCAAATAAACGGCTGGACCAATGTTTCGTGTCGTAGGTTAAATGTTGTGATGAAATGATTCCGTCGTGGAATGTTTGGTCCGATAAAACGGCTGGTTTGATTACCTGACGGCCCAACTAAGCGGAGCCACCTGCAGTACTGAACATCTAGTTTTCTTTGTCCATCGCAGAAAGACCTCAAGTCAATTGTCGATCGTGTCAGCAAAGAGAATGCCGAAGGACTGAGTGATATGTTGGGTACGGTGAAGACAGTCGTGGAGCGTGTTGACATCATTCAAGCGGAATTCATGAAGGCATCCACAATGGTAAATAGACATAGTTATGCCGCTGCATAATTTATTAGCATAAATCTTCATAATTACCGTCAAACCTGTGATGTAACGGTCAGTGATTTAATTAACAAAACCTTGCCATGGAAGCCAGTTCATATATGCGAGTTTGATGGCAATGCTGCAGAACATCCTTGCAGTCAAACCTGTAAAAGCGATCACCTCTATAGATCAGCCACCTGTATATAAAGGTCACTCTTCATAGCCCCTAAATGACATTTTCTATAGAGATCAACCTGTACAGAAAGGCCACCTGTCTATAAAGGTCACTTTTCTCAGTTCCCATAGGTTACCGTTATAGACAGGTTTCACTGTATAATCAATGACATTTTTGACAACCACCACAGAATGTCCAGTAATTGCTCATCACCAGAAAAGCAATGTCAATTTTGTGACACATGTCAGTTTCCATTTTTTATGTTCAGGTTGACATCTTGTTTTCGGATGAAATGTAATTTGTAACTTGTGATGTGACTTTCGTTTTGATAGCAAAGTCCCAGGCGAAACTCTGATGATAATATTCAACAAACGATCGAGCAATTGAAACATCGAAGTGACAGCAACATTCGAAGTGTCACTCAAAACGTGGAGAATATCGATCGACGCTTTGATAAACTCGAGAAAGGGACAGAGCAAAAGATCGAAGAGGTAAAATTGTTTGATAACATAAAATATAACCCCCTATATTTATTAACTGTAAATCTAGGGCGTCCCAAACAAGCAACCACCTGTGCTTATGGGATGATCCTCATAATGTATTCTTTTCTTCAAAATATTATTTGCGCTTAATTAACAAGTAGCTCGCCATACTGTAAAATGTGTCTTTAAAGGTAACTGGGAATAGAAGTTCTCCTTCTCCAGTGGTATGTGAGTATAAAACAATATGTGATGATGATGATCAACAATGTTTTGATGGTCAAATATATCTATACATCTAATTACGAAATTTATTAGTAATTAAATAACGAATGAATTAATTTTGTCAAAATTCAATTTTGTGTAGAGACTTAGATGATGAAAAGAGCATCTCCAAAACAAAGTGGACATTTTTTTGACCATATTGACTTGTTTCTGACTGACTATGTAACCTTTTTTAATATTTAGATTGTAGAGGTGCACTTACTAGCTCGATCGTATTCTACAGTCAAGGTTGTGTTCAGCGATCGTCCATGAGGCCAATGGAAGCGGTCTCTCAGAACCTGTGGTCACTAAAGACATTTAAACTGTTTCGGCTTGAGTTTTAAAGGGGCCATTTGGTGGTGGTCGCTGCACTCAGGTGGTCTCTTCATGCAGGTGGTCGCTGAACACAAGAAGCCATTAAGGCATGCTGGATTGTATTTCTTCCAAATGCAGTCAGTTTTACTCGCCTTTTCACTAACAGACCTAAAAGTACTTAACATCGTAAGTTGTCTCTTTGGATTTCATTTTGACTAGAGTGCTATCAAACGTGCCTTTAGCAAGCATGTTTAGTTCTTGTTTAACATGGCAGAATTTCAAAATTAACCGAGCATTCTAAAGTTTAACGGCTTTCAATAATGCATGATATCTTACTGTAAATATACGTTTTGTGAAAAAGATTAATTTTTAAATGGATTCGTGTTTTGGTTTTGTAGCTACAAGAAGAAATCAATTCCAAATTGTCTCAGATCGTTCCTCACCCCCCACCTGGACCACGACGGTCCCCATCACCACGCCCAAACTCAGCTACGACAGCCTTACGAAGTCAAATAGAAGAACATCAGACTAAAATGCAAAAACTACAACGAGATTTAAAACGAGTCCGACCTGATCTGAAAGACATTGAACGACGCTTAATTAATCAAATAGAAGAAAGTCAAGCCGAACTGGATCATTTGCAACACGATGTGAACAGAATCAGACCAGATGTGCTGGATTTAGAAACAAAATTGAACAGGAAATTAAACGATTATCAAAGAGATTTCAATAATTTACAAGCACAATTGTTATCCATCAAACCAGATTTATTGGAAGTTGAAAAGAATGTCACAAAGTATCTTGACAGGATTACGTCCATCGAGGAACGAGTTAAACGTATCGAAGGAGGGGGCAGCGGAGGAGCAAAAGGTGGCGGAGGCAAAAGTAAAGATGATGGATCGAAAGTAGACGAGCTGGAAGAAGAGGTACTACAGTGAAAGCTATCTATAATGGTCACCTTCGGGACCTGATGAAAATGACCTTTGAAGACAGGTTACCTTTCTGTCCAGGTTGATTTCTAGATAGAAAGTGTCATTTTGGAATTATGAAGAATGGCCTTTATACACAGGTTGCTGCTCTATAGAAGTGTCCGCTAATACAGGTGTGACTGGAATAGATAGATTCAACAATACAATGTAACCTGTCTATAATATTCAGTTTTGAGACCTGATGAAAATTACCTTTATAGACAGGTGGCCTTTCTGTACAGGTTGATTTATATAGAAAGTGTCATTGGGCTATGAAGAGTGGGCTTTATACACAGGTGGCTGCTCTATAGAAATAAAAAGATGGCCGCTGATACAGGTTTGACTGTAACATGAATTGGAGCAGTGTGGTCAATAATGCTGTTACTGGATGCGCACAATTTGGAATCGATATTGACAAAGTTTGCATCTGTCCAGAATGCCGATCTGTTAAACTATATCGGAGCCGATATTTAGGAGAAATAAGACGATTCTCTGTATAATTTACTCTGCTAGAAACTTATCGTGCTATGAGGCATTCAGAACTATAAAACTACTTGCCTGTTATTATTTTTAAGATTCAATGCCTCAAAGAAAGCGAAGAGAATACCAAGAACGAGATTGCAACATTACGGAATAAACTGAACGACATGGATTCAGCCATGGACGAGTAAGTGAATCATGCAACTATGGAACGAGCAGTTCAAAACCTTGTGCAGTAGTAGCTTTCCTTCCTGGAAGATGAGTTGAATGGCATTTGGATCTGGTTTCCCAGCATACAGCTGCATTTGTCCCGTAGCTGATGCTCGGAACGTAAGCGCCGTTCGTTGCAGCCAAAACCGCCGTTCGTAAAATTCTTAAAACCTTGTGTTCATCGTGTAGAGCATGTAGGTTGTAAATATTGATGCAAGAATGGGCGAGTGTATGATGTTGTAGATATATAATTGTGGCAGATACGACGAAGAGTAGCAAGCCCGTCCGTAGGTTTGAGAGTACAGATCGCATAAGAACGACATTACGAAATACAAGACATTTATGGCGACTGACAGAGGGCGCTGATTGGCGGTCTGAGTTGTGACGTAAATGCCTGACGAGACCGCCGCAATCATAAAGTTCCGTTGCACTTGCCCCAAAATGCCCGTTGGACATCGCGTTTTTTAGTACGGCAAGGTGACTTCAACCTTACTGGGGGCTCATAAGGCCCACTGATTCCATAGGCGTTGATTAAACGGTTGGTTAGTGCTCTGACCCTTAGTCGCTTCAAGACTTCGGTCAAATCTATGCGATATACATGTACAACAATTGGTTGCTGGTAGTGACATCTCCTTGAGAATCCGCCATGCGCAGTCCCACTGCATGTCGGTATATAAGTGAGTTGACCTCTGCCACGGGTGAAGACGCCAGAAAAATGCTTTGTTTGCAATGCAATCAGCCGTACTCTTGTCAATGATGGTAAATTTCAATTATTGTTCTTGGCTGTCAAAATTGTAGATTTCAGCTCAAAACCACGTGCCTAAAAACATTTGTATCCCGCCATGCACTGGGACTGCGCATGGTCCATTGACGAACATACGGCATAAAAATATGAATTTGACAACGAACCATGGAAATCCACGATCGTATGTTACCGGATTGACGTCATGAGCTAGCTATAGCCTCGATTCTACTGCTTACCTGGTTGTATCTGAGGAACAATCTCTGTTTCGTCTTCAGAATCAGCGAGGACGTCGACCGTAAAATGCGGAAAAGAGAATCTCGGAAGCTTCACAACATCGAAGAAGAACTTCACGAGGTTTGAAAACGAAAAACTATTTGTAGAAATAGTCAGGTCAGGGTTTTTTAATTAACTTTTTATTTCTTAATAAATACGTTTAGTAGCAAGTATTGCAAATATTTCTAGAGTAGTTTCACAGCTCTCAATTGTATGGAAATTAATTATGTTGTATTATACACTCGTACCAGAATTACTTTTGTAAGTTATCTGTTTTTCTAAAAATGTATTTGTAGAAACATAAACACTAAGTTGAACAGAGGAAACAATGTACAGTGTAGCAGCCGACCATTCGAAGCAAATTTAGATTAAAAACAAGCCGAAGCATTCGCGAGGCTTACTGTTAATTAGAATAAAAATTATCACATCGGAGAATAATTTTCCTCGGATTTCACAACATCATAGTTTGCCTAAAGCAAGATGTAGATGGTATTTATTTGAAACCACCACTTTAATCAAGCCTCCAATACTGCCATTTGTCTGCCTTGGGACCCTAAAATATAAAGTCTACAGTGAAACCTGTCTATAACGGTCACCTGTAGGACCTGAGGAAAATGACCTTTATAAGGAGGTGGCCTTTCTGTCCAGGTTGATTCCTATAGAATGTGTCATTTTGGGGTTATGAAGAGTGGCCTTTATACACAGGTGGCTGCTCTATAGAGGTGGCCTCTAATACATGTTTGACTGTAGTGTAGTTACAACGATCAAATGTGCTGGCTGTGCTGAGGGTCAAACACAAGATGCCTGATTAGTAAACGGATATCTCCATTGCGTTTTGTCTGCTGTAGTCTTGAATGTCATTGAAACTATCTTGATATCATTTGTTATATTATCTCACCTAAGGGAACCAAAAAGATCTCAGATTTAGAATTGGTCCTTCAGCAAGTCGTACAAGCTGAGAAAGTTGCCAACGTCGAAAAAGCAGTAAGCGAAAAATTGCAATTAGTATTTCTTTGGCAATATGAGGCATGATGTTGACAATTTCAATGATTGAACCAAGGAGTAATCGGTCTATCAGTTTATTTTCATCTTTTATTCATTATTGCTCCGTTACAAACCTGTTGCACAGTTTTATAAAGCTAAAATGCTTCGTAAGTATCGGCTTCCGTGTCATGCTAGCAATGCAGTGAGTTTGACTACAATACTGTGGCAAAATGATATTTATCTAGATAAAATTTTATCTATATAAGAATTGTTGCCGTTTCAATAGGAGATCTACCGCGTAAACGTCATAAGAACACCCAGCTAGGCTGACAACGCAACTTGCCTTTCCCAACCAGCCGTAACTTAATTGAGAGAGGGGGCTAGAGAACAAAAATTAAATTACTTGCTAAATGGCCAACAAAGGAACAAAAGAAAACTATATCCTGTTTTATGTTGCTATAAGTATTTTTATTATTAATTAGTAATTATTAGTACGATTACTGTTGCTGACTCCTTGTTATTGCTTTAAGCAGTGAAGGCGTTCGCTTGAGTTTCTCTACGTTTTAGTCGACCCTCCCAATTAGTAGCAGCATGCAGACGATGCAATGAGTTGTTGCCAGAGAGCGCAGTGTGTAGTGGGTTACCCACAAGGCATAATCCCTACTTCCATTCCCTTCTTTGTCATCTGCGTTTGATACCAGCAACAGCGGGATGAGTTTCAACAGGATACAAATGACCGTTAATGACAGGGTAAATACATTACTGGCTTGACCAGATCACATTGAGTCGCCTCTGAATACAGCTGGTCGCACACTACAGGTGGCTGTTAGAACTGACTTCAACCACCTGGAAGTCAAAATCTTTCATGTTACATTATTCCAGCAACTTAAATAAGCGATGGTATACACAATCGTTGGGTTAATTATTTTAAAATAAAATTTGTCCAATAAAAACTTACGTTTTGGAGCAAAGAAATTAATTACTTGGCTATAATAATGGAGGTTTACTATCATCTGTTGACGTTCCCAGGAAAAAATTACATATCAATGATAGTCCCGATCGGCTAATGTTCTGCAGTCCCCTAGCACTTCATTGTACCTTTGTATTTTCCTTGCAGAAAGCACACGATCTCCTGAACCAGTATTTGGACAAAGAAAAAGAAAGAAAGGTGTTTATTAAAAGCACATCAGATGGTAGTGAATCACAACTCAATCAATGGGGATTGTATCAAGCATTGAGAATGTATCAATACAAAATGCGTTGGCTATCAACACTGCCAGGGGGATTGCCTACCTACGATTCGGATGGAAGTCAACGGTATTACATAGAGAGCATACCACGCTTTAAGGACAGCCAAAAGAAACGAACGCCAAGGAAACAGAAAGAACCCGTGTCGCTGAAATCCATGACCAATGCTAAGAAGGCATTCCAGAAGAAAAAGCCACGGAAACAGCAAGTAGTCTATGAACAGGAGATCACTAGTCCAGTACGCATCGACTACGAAGACGATGAATCGGTGTACATAAAATATAGTAGTGACGAAGAGAATACGGAAGCAAAGGATAATGAAGAAAGCCCGCGTCAAGGGAGCACCGAAGCTCTGAAGATAGAAAATATCGACGAGGAAGAAGAGAAAGATGACGAAGAAAAAGAAGAAAAAGACGAGGAACAGCAAAACGACGACGAGGAAAAAGCAGAGGAAGCAGAGAAAGAAGAAGCTGAGAGCAACAAAGAAAACGAAGAGGAAGCAGGTAAGGATAAGGACGAGACGGAAAAAGACGACTCCAACGACGATAAAAACGACGGTGAAACCGATGCCAAAGAAGATGACAGCAAAGCTACTGACGCCGAACCAGAATCGGAGAGTCCTGAGGAAGCTGCAGCGGGTGACGATTTGAAGGCAGCCGATAAGGACAAGAAAGACGAAAAAGAAGAGGATGGAGATAAGGCAAATGATGAGACTGGTCAGAAGGAAGGAGATGGAACCAACGAAGAAGATGCAGAGAAAGTGGAAGAGGAGGAGAAGGTGGAGGGCGAGAAGGATTCTGCAGATGAAGTAGCAACGGGAGAAGAAGGAGAAGGCAAGGATGAAGAAGGAAGTGAAAAGCCAAAGGATGAAAATGAGGAAGGGAGTGAGGCAGAAGCTAAGGCTGACGACGGAAACACAGAAGAAGAAGGAGAGAAGGAGGAAACAGAACAAACTGATGAAAAGGAGGGAGCCTCTTCCGACGACAGCAAAGAAGGAGAAACAAACACAGCGGGTGATAACGAGAATGGGTCAGACGAGAAAGAGACTAACGAATCTGATGCAAAAGACGAAACGAACGCGACCGACGACAACAAATCAAATACAGACGACAACGAGAAGCCAAACGATGAGGTGGGAGATACAGAAACGAACAACGACGACAAACCTACCGAGGACGAAGTAAAAACAGACGAGAAAACGTCTGAGAACGACAAAGAAAAAGAAGACACGAAGAAGGACGCGGACGACACAGCTGCAGAAGACAAAAACACAGAAAATAACGACGAAGAAGAAAACAAGACAACAGACGATGACCAGGCTAGTGGTAAAGAAGAGAAGGAGGGTGAGTCAGCACAGCAAGCACCTGGCGAAGAAGTCAAAGAAGATAGTAAGTCTGACAATGACAAGAACGAAACAGACGATACGGAGAAGAATGCTGACAGCAACGAGACAGCGGAAGATGCCACGGGTGACAACGAAACAAAGGACGAGACTGAAGCTGGCGATACCGAAACGAAAAATGACGATCAGCCAGCTGACAATGACGCAAACAACGATAGCGATACGAAAAACGACGATGAAGCGAAAGACGACAATGAAACGAAGGACGACAATGAAACGAACGATAACGACAAGAAGAAAGACGAGACCGAAGCAGGTGAAAACGAAACTAAAAGTGACGACCAACCTACAGACAGCGAGACCCAAGATGATAAGGAACCTGATGATACCCAAAAGAAAGACGACGTGGAAAAGAAAGACGGCGACGAAAAGAAAGACGACGACAAAAAAGAAAGCGAAGGTAAAAGTGAGAACGACGACAAAGATAGCTCAACAGAAGAAGAAGCGAAGGACGAGAAAGAGAACGAGAAAAAACCAGACGAAGACGACCCATGAGACTGTCAGAAAGCGCGTGGGCAAGTACACTAGAGACGACCAACGCACATACATCTACACATCTACACATAGTCACAACACACAACACTTACACACGCTATACGCTCACCATACGCTATACATTATACAACGCAAGCACGCAGTATATATTCAATCAACCCGTGAATGGATCATACATCAATGCTTGATGCTTGATTACTTTATTGATTTATTGCATGATTGATTGGTTGATTGATTGATTGACTGACTGCATGAGCATTCAGTCATCTGATAACGGATCAATCAATGCAACAGCCTTGTCGTGATTGTTGCGGTTATAACAATAATGTTTTTGGTGTCCATATACGCGACACTGGAAGGACGATGCTCGGCTTGCAACTACCACACGTACCTTCATACACAACACCTATGTCACACCACACCAACTGTACATTAAACATGCTTACAGAAGGTGGGTTTATTTACAGAACAACAGCACTGGAAACGACACTGGAAACGATACTGGAGACGACGCAGCCTCGGTCAGCACAGACGACAGTTTAAAAGACGAGGCAGCCAGCTCCCCGCTGTCATCCAGCACAAATACCACGTGACACTACAAAGGAGAACGGGAATGACCTTGTGTCCGATTGTCTGTGCAGAATATGACAGCCGTGATCCTATCATGAGGATCTTCGCGCACTAGTACAATGCATTGGCAAGGCACAATTGATATGGCATCAAGTAGGACCACGACGCATGCGTAAACAATAAGACGCACAGAGTTCGACTATCAACTGCGAACACGACATCTCTAATCAGACGGGGAACTAACGGCCGAAACAGGACAGGAAGGATGGCACCGATGCGCGATTGTGCATCTGGGATTACCCTACAAGAGCACACAGATAACACTACGCGAAATTCACTGAGATTCACTTGTCTGTGTCCACTGAAAACAAAACATGACGACTTTGATAGCATTGGTGGACATCTCTGACATCTGGTCGTTGTAGTCGGCCATCACTTGCTGTGGAAACGACGTTACATGCTGCAAACTGGAACCGAATCACGTGATTGATACACTTTTCTAATCTTGATTGTCTGCGTATCACCCGAATAGAGAGCAGAAACGAATCACGCGCAAGTGAACAAGACAAGAAAAGCGTCGCTGAATCACAGCATGAAGAGAGCGATGACGAAAGTAATGATTCTGCATCGAAAGACGACGACGAGGAAAAGAGCGAGACGGGAAGCGGAGATGACGAAACTAAAGCTTCCGACGACGACGAAGAGACATCAGATGACGAAGAAGAAAGTGAAAGCGACGATGATGACGACGAAGACAGCGATGATGACGACGAAGAAAGTGATGACGACGACGAGGAAAGTGACGACGACGATGATGACGATGATGATGAAGAAGAAGAAAAGACGAAAAGCAAGAGCAGCGGCAGTAAGAAATCACCTGAGAAGACCAAGAAAAAGTAACCAGACGCTACAGCATAAACTTGCACAATTTACAACCATCAGTTCTAAAAACGATGGAACAATCGAAATGCGAACAATATTTTGCAGGGGCAACATCAAAAGAAAGAGAGTTTATTTCGATCAGTAATAAGACAATGGACAACGAGAACAATGTATATATTATATGGGAAATAAGCAATTCACGTACAGTATACTGGGATCTATGGCGCTTAAGATGTAAATATGATGAAATTAGTAGCCTTCTTATGTGACGAAGAATTGTGCTTTGAGCTGAAGGGATAGCGATGTAAATATGTGTGTATATGTCAATTTGTCTAACGAGAGTACCGTAATAAGCCGATGGTTTGTTTTCGTTGGACCAAAAAAAACCCCGTGAGACACAGCCAATATATGTATCAGCTGGGACGGGAGTCGAACTCGGGACGCTTGTTTGGCAATCGCGCATCATTGCTAGCCCCCCAGACCACATCGACACTTCAGTATAAATACACGCTATAAACAGTATAAACCCATAAACACTATACACAGCCAATAGACCCTACATCTGTAAATAGTATAAACACAAGAGCAAAAACCATAGCCAAACTTATATTCGAAAAGCAATTATGAAGCATAATTTACATACATTATATCATAAAGTTAATTAATGAAGCTATAATCAAATATTTGAATACTTTGGTATCTCTAGTTATGCGTCACTCAGTCAATTAGAAACAGTTAGAAAAACGATATCTCTTGGTAAAATATACTTTGATTCTGGAGACTAAATTTAGGATATTAACACAACCGTTCTCTGACCAGCAGATTCAACTGTGTTTCTGTTTTCTTCGGTCAATTCTAAAGGAATCTTTGATGTTGTCTTTCCATCTGAAACCATTGACTTTGGAAATCGTAGCATCAGATTAATTTTACTTGTCAGCAAACTAAAAGAATGAAACGACAGATGCATTAATTTCAATGAAACATTTCATGTAAATAAGGGATTTGAATCATCAAATTTTCTTATGCTACGTTGTGATGTCAATAAACCTTAAAAGTCGAATGAGTTCTTCCTGTTACAGTGATTGTCTGCAAGTAAATACTTTCGGTGAATCTCACACTGAAAATATTTTCTAGACAAAAATTGTTTTCTTGTATCAAGTATCAATTCTCTTAATTTAAAATAAGACTTGGTCTGTAGAAGAACAATGGCAATATTCATACTTGGCTTAGTAATTTGTGGCTTACAGCGTAGACATGTGCCTTTTACTAGATTTAAGAATACAACATTTCTTGATATGAGAAAGTTTTGTTCTTAAAATGGGAAAATTATTTTTGGCAGTTACCTGATGACTTTTTTCGTCTCTTGCAAATAAGTTTCTTCAGCTTCCATGATTAAATCATTCCTTTTGTTGGGTTTCAAAGCCTGACGGTAAGACATCAAAACACATAATGTGAGCTTAAAGGATATGGGTGCATAGTGCATACACATCTTTTAATTCCAATTATCAGAATTCAGGACAACAGAACCTATTACTTTCAAGCTACATTGGACTGCAAGGAATACAAATTTATTCGCATTTTCAGAAGAAGTCTGTGACGGACATTTTGATAAGAGCGATGAACCATGAACGTCTATGCATTATAACATCATGTGCAAGCAATGACGTCATGGACCTACTGGCCACATTGAGGCTAGACCATATTGTTTTCATGAGCTTCAACTTGCCTTCAATTTTGCTCCAACATTGAATTTGACTGTTTTCTTTGCACAGCTAAATGTCAATGCGATGTTGTCCTAAAGAGACAAATGGTAGACCTTCAAAATAACGTAATTAAACAAATGCAGTCACAATGCATTTGGGATTCAAGCGGCTACAGTCAGGTGTTTTAAAATGAAATCGACAGTTTTGACAGCCAGGAACAAAGAGTCCTATTGCTAAGGTCTCATATATAACTACGTTAATAAACACATTCATAGCTGTAATTTTACAAATGATGGTCAATTTCAAGGATTATTCTTGGCTGTCAGAATTGTCAATTTCAGCTCAAAACACGTGAATGAAACATTAGCATCCCGGTACTTTGTCAATTTACCCAGTAGAAAGCGAACGTCTGCGGAGGGAACTTTTCAAAAGCCTTGGGATGGTCAATCAAGACAGGCTTCACTATAAATGTATCCTTGCTGTTCCTCACCTGTTCACGGACACGGACGGATAAGTTCTTGTTGAGAACCATAACGGTCGATTGAAAGGGCGGGGCATGCACGTGACCTTTGATGAAATGCCATCGCCATCGTTTCTTGCGTCTGCCGCGCTCATCCAATTCAATGCCACCATAAGAATTCAGACACATCCTAATTACCATGAAAGGAAAGATGAAATGATTAGTCGAGTTTATGCAAACATGTTCAATGAGCTCAATAAATGAGACCTGATGACAAGTGTCAAATGCCGTCACTATGTACCAACTGACCACGTGCAGCCTCGTATTAGTGATTTTACGTACTTGGTCTCTCTTTTATGTATAATTACAGTCAAACCTATATTAGCGACCACCTCTACGAAGCAGCCACCTCAGGTATATAAAGGCCACTCTTCAAACCCAAACATGACACTTTCTGTAGAAATCGACCTGTATAGAAAGGCCACCTGTCTACAAACGGCATTCTTCTCAGCTCCCAGAGGTGACCGTTATAGACAGGTTTCAATGTATAATATAGTATTTCACGCATATTTTTGTGTTCAGTTGTCTGTGCGTATGTTATCCAGATATACTTGCATCGTCCCTGGTTATGTTGTTATAAGGGACTCGCATAATAACTGATATTCAAGTAACACAATCAAAATGTTTGCGTGAGCAAATAACCTCAGTGCGCCGTCTGGGAAATAGCAACATGCCTTCCCGTTGGCCTCAAACAGCGCCAGGAGACCGCTGTGATCCGATGTATCGCAATTTGAATTCTGTCAAAATAAATACGATTGTTTCGTTAATCAACCGACAAGGACTCTTTTACGACAAAATCAATCCAGCCATTACGTGTTCGCTAGATAACATTGACTTATCACACCATTGTACTTTTATTAACTGAGCATAAGCTGTTACCCTTTAAATGATACAAGTGATTGTATGTAAGTAGAAGTCATGCTTCATTTATTTGCCTGTCGAAATTTGTCAAATAAACATACTGTACATACATACAAGGCTCAGTCGCAATTAATTTACAAGGTGCAGTCAAACCTGTATTAGCGGCCACCTCTATAGAACAGCCACCTGTGTATAAAGGCCACTCTTCATAACCCCAAAATTGACACTTTTCATAGAAATGAACTTGGACAGAAAGGCCACCTGTCTGTAAAGGTCACTTTCTTCAGGTTCCAGAGATGACCGTTATAAACAGGTTTCACTGTACTTATAAATTATTTATCATTACCTCTTGAACGATATAAGTGAACCTTCCTTCTTCTGTTGATGTGATAGCCACAGCGATGTCACCTGAAGGATAGCTTTATTGTCAAGTGAAAACAAGGCAACCACAGTACGAAATGCACAAATGCAAAGAGCAGTACAGTGAAACATGTCAATAACAGTTACCATTGGGATCTAAGGAAAATGACCTTTATAGACAGGTGGCCTTCCTGTCCAAGTTGATTTCTATAAAAAGTATCATTTTGGGGTTATGAAAAGTGGCCTTTATACACATGTGACTGCCATATAGAGGCGGCCGCTAATACAGGTTAATACAGGTTTGAAAACAGAGTACATGTATGAGGCAAACTCCAAAGCGATCTCTTCTACAAACTAACATTGTGAAACGAGGTCATGTGCTCTGTCAGGCAATTAAGCGCAGCCTCTTTAATATCACTCTGGTTTTCCAGCTACCAATCATGACAATATGCGAGTTGTGACATTATGGGAGTTAGAATAGTTGCTTCCAACAGAGCTTGGTTCTCAAATTGAAAGGATAGTAAGCAGGTTTAATAGCTCACAATATTCACCGAGGTGATATTAACAGGGTTACACTATACCATAAACCTAATCATATATACAGTGAAACCTGTCTATAACGGTCACCTTTTGGACCTGAGAAAAACGACCTTTATAGACAGGTGGTCATTCTGTCCAGGTTGATTTCTATAGAAAGTATCATTTTGGGGATATGAAGAGTGGCCTTTATACACAGGTGGCTGCTAGTACAGGTACTGTACTATGATTTAACAACAAAGACATTGGATTACCTGATTTCTGTCACAGATAAAGATAGATACATTAAGATAACATCACAGTCGGAAGATGTCTGGAACACCAAAGTACCCTAACTCTCTTAGTATAACCAACACAAAGAACGAGAATACCTCCACAACGCGTTGTGATTTTTAAAATCAAAAGAGGACTTTGGTCATATTCGTTGAGCACAAAAGACCATGCTGTACGAGCAAAATATTGCTTGGATACAGTTATTTAGTGCTTCCACATTTATTTTACTTCGTTTGAAGAACATCACTCCACATCACTGATGCAGTTGTACTAACTGCCACTTCAACAAAACGACCACCTGTCTATTACGGTCAAACGTTGTACATACAGTGTAACTCCATTAAAATTAACTCACTTAAACTATTACTTCAGTTTGAAAACCAAGTTCTAACAGAATCAACTACAGTGTAACCTCGTTAATATCACCTTGGTTAATATCACAACCCGCTTAATATGACTTCAGTTTGAGAACCAAGCCCTGTCAGAATCAACAATTTTAACCCGCTTAATAGCACGACCCGCTTATTATCACGATTTTTACTGGAAAATCATAGTGATATTAACGAGGTTTCACTGTATTTGTAGTCTCTTCAATACAGCTACAGTGTAGCCCCATTAACATCACAACCCCCTTAATATTGCTTCAGTTTGAGAAGCAAACTCAGCCAGAATCAACTATTACGCTCTTAACATCATTAATCCCTTGTTATCCCGATATTTGGCTAGAAAACCATAATGAAATTAACGAGGTTGCACTGTATCTATTAACTAACATTTTCAAACAAAATAAACTTTGATATCAATGAAAAGGTACTAGCAGCATCCAGTTCCATCGGCAAATATTGTCAGGAATCTCTGACCAGAGTCATAAAACTTCTCATTTAGTTCTTTCCTCTGCTGTAAAAAGGAGAATAACAAGATATTATGTAGTAGAAATGAACATTGTTATCATTTTAATTATCATTATTTGTAATTACGTACTACGGTCGAACCTGAATTACAGGCCACCACTAGAGAGCAGTCACCTGTGTATAAAGGTCACTCTTCATAACTCTAAAAATGACACTATCTATAGAAATCAATCTGGACAGAAAGGCCACCTGTCTATAAAGGTCATTTTCCTCAGGTTCTAAAGGTGACCGTTATAGACAGGTTTCACTGTAATCGTATATGGCTATAGAATTGCAAACAATCATGGTTCAAATAGTTGCTTGATATTTTAGAGGAATTATACACCAAATTTTAGGAATAATTAGTTTGAAAATAGTATAAAACAGTCTACAGGGTTCTTTACAAAGTGAATAAAATCTCTCATCATCTATCTCTCCTTTATCACAGTACAAAAACAGTCACTCTTCAAGAAACTCCCACTGATGATAACGCTAATGATGACATTGACCATGATGATGATGATGATGACGATAATGACGATGAATGATGATTATGATTACGATGATTTTTAGCTTGTACTATGCTGACGTCATCGAGGCATGGCATGGGCGGCTCTAAGGCATTTGAACAGATTCTGGTCATCTGATGCTGCTCAGGATTTAAAACTACGTTTGTTCCGTCACACGATTGAGCCTGTGTTCTTATACGGATGCGAATCTTGGGTTATGTCTGATTCAGTTTCGAGCCGTCTAAACCCATCTTATGACGCTCTACAGAGGCATGCCCTTGGTTACCACTGGCCTAACATCATAGCCACCGCTGAATTGAGACGTATGACACCGTCAGGGTCTGCTGTTGTTCGATCAAAGAGACTCGGGTTTGTAGGCCATTTCGCGAGATCTGAGCCCTACGCCCGCCAGCCACTCCACGACGTCATCACCTGGAAGCCGCCCGAGATGCGCCGCGTAGGACACAGCAGGGTGGTATTGTATGGTGATGTATTGAATGTTGATTTGTCTTTGTTTGGTGTTACTTTGTCAGCTGCGTCTGACCGTGATTTATGGCGTAGTTTATGTAATAAGTGCATCAAGAGGAAGAGGGACGGCCTCTTCATGTAGAGGACCGTCTATATTATTATTATTATGACGTTGTCAACAATAAAATCATATGCGTGGAATTATTTCATGAAATTTAATGAACACAGAGATGATTTTTAGTAAACAGTTCAAGATAATTTTAGTTTTTCAGCGGTAAAATATTGCTTTCAAACCTGTATCTGTGAGGCATTGAAATCAACGATGAAAGAGTCTCCACGGTCTCTTATTGGTTCAACAACAGGTGAAGGAGGCCTGATCGTCCAACCTTCCGCCATGCATTTGGAAGATGACAACGAGAATTGGATAGTTTTCATTTGACGAGAAACTGAATAATAAAACGTTACACAAATTAGCAACAGCAATATCAAGATATAGTCAGACATATCTTAAGTGACCACGTCTGGGTCACTGGAAAGCCACAGTAACTATTGCAGTCAGTTGCAAGACTTTGCGTCCCCCCTTTTCGATCTGCTTATGGAAATTTTGCACCAAGGTACAATGAAACCTGTCTATAATGGTCTCCGTTGGAAACTGGGGAAAATGACTTTTATAGAAAGGTGGCCTTTCTGTCTAGGTTGATTTCTATTGAAAGTGTTATTTTGGGGTTATGGAGAGTCACCTTTATACACAGGTGGTTGCTCTATAGAGGTAGCCACTGATGCAGGTTTGACTGTATACAGAAGGCAGCCTTATTGCCTTTTTCTGCTACTGCATGTATCAAAACGATTTACTATTAATAATCATCATCAAAATATTCAATTTAGGTTTGAGTCAAATCAAATCAGGAGTTGTTGAATAATTAAACCTCTAAATTCAGTCGAACAGCATTCCTATTGAACTTACATGAATAGAAATTTGAGTGAGCGACAGCTGCCTTTTGCTTTTCCATTTCTCTTTCCCGTAGTCTAAAACAAAAACACAGCTCATAAATTTCTATTAGAATATATATTCCGTTCCCTGCTTAAGACGCTGGTTGTGACAATTTTTGACTGGAAAATAGCTGATATTAATGAAGTTGCATTGTAACAACAAATAGACATACTAAAACTCATGACACATTCAAACCTAAACTGTTGATTGAAGTTTGACTGCAATAAGTGTTAGAGAGAATAACCATGATGGGGAGAGATGTGGAAGGGATCCATTTCCGTTGCAGCCAGAGCTCTGTGTCACGGACGCAGCAATAGAACCACTTGACACAACGAGACACGGACACAAAATGGAATGATTACAATACGACATGACAATTTACGTGAAATAATAATAAAAAATAGTATATGAAATATACTGAAATCAATCAATCAATCAATCAATTTACTACAGTTGATATTACTTCGCTAATTATGACATAGACAATTTACATAACAAACGACATATGTTATTCACTATCCCCTTTATTCTTAGGAGGAGACATTAGCAATCAACCCAAAGATGAACAGATAATAAAACTTCGTTAATAGAAGGGTTGATATTTCTTCATCTCAAAGCTAGTCATTAACAATTGTGTAGCAACTGTATGATGCAAATGAAACAAGTGCTGCTTCATGTGATGGGAATCATGGGTTACGAAACAATCAATTCAAGAATATTTGTGAACCTCTCAGGAGGGTAGTCAATTTTGCATTGAAATTGTGTTTCACAAATCTCCACCTGCAGTATGCATCTTATGTACAGTCAAACCTGTATTAGCAGCCACCTCTGTAGAGCAGCCACCTGTGTATAAAGGTCACTTTCCATAACCCCAAAATGACACTTTCTATGGAAATCAACTTGGACAGAAAGCCACCTGTGTATAAAGGTCACTTTCCATAACCCCAAAATGACACTTTCTATGGAAATCAACCTGGACAGAAAGGCCACCTGTCTATAAAGGTCATTTTTCTCAGGTCCCAAAGGTGACCATTATAGACAGGTTTCACTGTAACGGTATTGTATATTTTTCCAATTCATCTATCGGTATGTCTTTCCCCTTTACATCTCCCAAAACAAATTGGTTTCTATTGCAAAGTTCAAAACTTCAAATGATAAATTGAGTTTGATATTTAGTAGGTGCTGACTTCATTCAAAATTTATGCTTTCAGATGAAATGAAATGGTTCTTATAGCAAGAAGACTCTAAATGTTAGGTAATCTATCAGAATCTTGCATTGCTCTTTACCAAATCACACACAAGGATTTTTAAATGTTTCCAGATCTGGTTACCGGCAGGATTGCCAATATTGGTGGCTAGTATTACTGTCATTTAGCTATGGCTTGCTGGTTTCAATATATTCTCACCTCTCAGCTGCACGTTCTTTAGCTGCTTTTCTTGCAGCTTTTGTCCCGTGTGGTGGATGGGGTGCAATGTCAATACACTCGTCCTCAACAAAGCCATGTTGTGTAGTCTGGTGCTCGGCGCATGTTTCCACAAATACTCTGTACTTTTCGCAACAATATTCCTGAAGATCAGACAGATAGCAGGGCAACATTAAAACTTTCAAAGGCATTGTACAAGAAGAAGGATGGTTAAACACTAAGGCTTGGGACGTTCATGCTCGGATGTAGACATAAATCACATCTAGAACAATGGCAAAACAGCTGGCAGACCTGTAACAGCCCCAAATACCAAGTCACTATGACAAAGCAATAGAGTATCCTTCTACCCAAGAAACAAAACACCAGAAAAAGAGTGGGTGGGATACAGGGGTCAAATGGATTGCATCAACTGCAATCAATTCTGATCCGTACACAAGCAGCTGATAACAGATTGTGACAGCAATGTGGCAATCACTGTGCCAAAAGATGTAGCAAGCAACGTGGCAAGCAAATGGCAAAAAGGTGGTAAGTGATGCAGCAAAGCAATGTGCCACACGATGTAGCAGGCAAATGGCAAGTAATCTTGCATTGTGAATGCAATGTGGCCATGCGTTTGACTAGGCAATCACGCGGTCAAATAGACTAGCAAAAACAAGCCATATATTTGAGCAAACAGTGCAGCAAGCAAGAGATGTGTACGTGATAGCCGACAAGCACACAGGCAGGCAACATGGAGATTGGCCATTTAGACAATTGGATAATATGTGACTAGGTGATTTACTGACTTGAGCTACATGCTGTTCTGATAATTTGTGACCATTTCCCGCAGCTGTCTATTTGTCTGTCTTAGCAGAAAAATGATGTTACAAGCATGCAGTTCTCTTGACCGAGTTTGACCTTGCCTAAGTTTCATCTATCAATATACAGTGACATATTTCAAACAGCAAACTCTTCTGTTAATTGGACAAACAATACATCTCCTGCTGGTTTTTCTGCAGAAATTTTGTAAATATTTTGATATTCTGTCTTTTTTTCTTTTAGATCTGCCCTGTTACTTTATGCAAGTTTGACGTATGCAGTCAAGAGCAAAACACACCTGGTTGGCAAATATGCTTGTATCTGGCAAGATTATGGCATCTCCACAAAATTGGCAGCTATCTTGATGCAAAGTATTGTCACCGATGCCATCACTGAGATCTAAACGTGGGGCACCAGGCATAGGCAATTCACCGACATATGTGACAATCTTAGGAGGACCAATGGTTGGGAGAAACGACTTTTTGGCAACAGCAGCATCATTTGATCCAGAAGTAAATGAGCTTGAAGAGCTTGACGATAATGACAAACGATCGGCATCTGCCAGTATAGGATCCGGTTCTTCTTCTTCAACAAGACATACACGACTGTTAATCTCTTGTGTTGCAGTCGAACCAGGTTCAGTTTGCTCTTTATCATTGATGGATTTTTTCCCAGAATCATCTTCCCCTGTAACTTTGTCATCTAGGTAAGGTATAATGGAAATAACATTTCAAAATGAGCTGTAAATGAACCAGCATGTCAATATTGCTACATTGTAAGCCACTTATATTCCAAACACTTTTGTCAGCAAAATGTTTCCATGTACAGTGAAACCTGTCTAGGTTGATTTCTATAGAAAGTGTCATTTTGGGGTTATAAAAAGTGACCTTTTTACACAGGTGTCTGCTCTATAGAGGTAGCTGCTAATACAGGTTTGACTGTAAGTGGATTTTTCATGTATCTAATTTTTATATAAGCAACATGCTTTGGCGACCTAGCTATCATCTCTAAATATGTTCCTGTTGTCCCACTTCCTGTAGCATTTATTCCTCTCAATTTTGTCTAATAATAAACCAGTCTACTCGTGTCAACAAACAGTGACTCAAGTTCTCTTCATGGGTCAATAAATCATACTGATTGCGTCTACAATGCACCTCACTGCGGATTTGTTCCAGACTTATAATTATCATGAGATAGATCACAGAATTTGCTCAATAAGCTTGGTTGCATGACGACGGTGACGTGGCATATAGTTGGTAGGTCTTGCTTACGTACGGTTACAAAAAACTTAGCTTATTTGTCCATGTCTATGTTATAACCAATACAGTCAAACCTGTATTAGCAGCCACCTCTGTAGAGCAGCCATATGTGTATAAAGGATACTTTTTGAAACCCCAAAATGACACTTTCTATAGAAATCAACCAGGACAGGAAGACCACCTGTCTATAAAAGACAAATGCAGCCGTTATAGACAGGTTTCATTGTGCCGATGTTATTCACACTTACTTACCTAAGCAACATTTGAGGG
>OFHS01001949.1:0-14583 GCA_900245855.1 Calvadosia cruxmelitensis
CCGGGCTGAAGCAGGGCCGGCCCGGACAGGAAATCACCATATAAACAATCGACAAAATTAGCCCGTCTCGGCGCCAAGCGGGCTGGCCCGCCTCATGTAATCAGGCCCTAAGGCCTAGGTCAAACGTCGCGCAGATTTGTGTCGTGCCGCTCTTTCTGCAGAAAGTTAGCACGGCACGACATAAAGCGCGACGTTTGACAGGAACCGGCGCGACTCAGTCGCACGGCTCGACTCGGAAAATCAGCTCGACTCGATCTGTCGCGCGGCTCGACTGCTGCCATGCCATCTCCAGCTGCGACAGGCTATTTATGGAAAATCACGTTTTCAGACTCGAAGTGGTGTCGCTTCCAGGATGCTGGGAATGGCCACACATTATTCTGATGGGAAACGTTCTTTCGAGATTGCAACACAAAGCACGTGGACAAATCTTGCTAATTTCTGTTCCCACTTTACGACATATTTTTCTCACGAAGTATGTCGCAGATGTCGTGGTCTACACTAGAATGATGCAATGTGATGTCATCATGGGTGACTTTCATAAACAACAGTCATAGCTCTCAGGAGAAAGGCCTTCTCTATCTCTTTTCGTGACACTCGCACCAGCCATATTGGAAACTTTGCACTGAAAAACTCTGCCGCCTCATATGGTGAATCTAAAAGTGAGGTTGGAACGGTCGCTCTGCGCGATTCCTGGCTCGACGTTTGACCTAAAGCTCCGTCGTGCTAAAAATTTGTCGCGCTGCAGTCGAGCCACAGGAAGAGCGGCACGACACAAATCTGCGCGACGTTTGACCTAGGCCTAAGCCCTGTGTGATTTCTTCTGTAAAAGATGTTACGTGTAGTGATATCTCGTATCTTTATTATAATTCTTTGTAAATTCATTCAATGATGAAGTTGAATCTGAGGCGTGTAACTTCGACCTTTGATTTGTTTGTTTGCGGATAAAAGTTTGATATCAACTGGCAAAAATCAATCTACTCCGAGAGACATTTCACCTTCGCGTTGGTGCTTTGTTCTCTGCTTCAAACTGCAATTGCTCTTGCTGGAGAATCCAGCATGACATAACATGCTCACTGAAGTATTGATACACACCCGACATGTACCACACCAGAGATAAATCACTTCAAGTCCGTTCTTTATAAATTGCGCATACGCCTGGTGTGTGTGTACGCTGCGCAAGAATGATGATATTTACAGTAGTATGAGCAACTACGATCAATTTACAAAATAATAAAATTATGTAAATCATATTCCTTACTTGTTTAAGTATACATACCTATTGCCTAACTTAGTATTACGGATTTCAATAGTGAAACTGGCTCAGATTATATAAACCTAAATCTCGCATGCTGGCATCAATGAAGTTCCTGTAGAGGAAAGGAAACTCAGCGGGTTCTGCGCAAGACTGCAGCTGAGCGAAATAAAAGCCTGGTACACAGCCAGACATGGATTGGAGGCCAGCTTCAATCGTGACGTCATAAATGAATTTGCGCCGCTGTAAAAATTGTCACTTTGCGGAGCTACTTTGCGAGTGATTTTGCGTCAGCTGTCGCAAGATAGTTTACTGAGCGTTGATTGGTGGTTTCGATTGAGACAGTGAGCGACTATTCGGTTGCTATGATGTTGGGAGGTTGTATCGTGGATCCAACTGAAAAGGTGAGCCGAAAACGCCCTATTTCATTCGATCTCAGCACAAATTGATTTTGAACTCTTCAAAAGAATGATCATTTACCTGCACATGATTAGAAATGCCATTCATGTCTAGACCTAGCTTTACATTCAAATATATGATTCTTTTTTATTTGTGCAGGCAGTTGTATCCATGACAAGTGCCAAAGACGACGATATCGAAGTACCCTCGTGTGCGGATGTCGGATGTGACTTGGCCGCTAGTCTTGACGGCGAATTAAATGAATCGCAAGGTAACTCATCTTCGCTTACAGCTTACGACCATGCATATCTATTGATTATTGCTATGTTGACGCCTAGTATGTTTGAAACTTAACGCACTCCCGTTTCTTCTTGCTTCTTGACAGATTCCAAGCCGGATGGGCAGTGGCAATCAGTAGTCATCAAATTGCAACAAGAACTTGCCGACGAGCGAAATGAATGTGAAATATGGAAGGGAAAATTTAATAAAATGGAAAAGTATGCCGCGACTAAGGAGATGGAATTGGCTAAGGTGAAAGCAAAGACAACATCGCTGCTCGTCAGGAAACAAAACCAAATCCTAGAGCTCATCACTGAAAACTCCATGAAACGCATGAAGAAACGGAAGAGGCGTTTCCTTGGCTGCCTTGGTCGTCAACCTTCCCAACCGAAACCGATCAACTGGGAAGGGTTAGAAGCCGACATCCCCGACTACCATCGCACCCTTCTAGATCAAGAATACAAAATTGCTGAATTCAGAACTGCCCTCCATAAACACCAACTGAATGAGAAGCAGCAGCAAAAGGAAATAAAAACTTATCAATCGACCATTGAAAGTTTGGTTGCATTGCAGACCCACTTGGCAAAGAACAATTATGATCTGCAGCAAGATGTCAAAAACAATAAGACTGTGGTAGAAGACTTTGGTGTCGCCATCAAGTTGATTAATGTGGAGTTCGAAGAAAAACTCGATCGAATCCAATCCGAGAAAATCTCGCTGAAGGTGGAACTGGACGAGCTAGAAAGTGCTGCCACAGAATTGCTGCAGGACCATCAAGACAGAATATGTGAATTGGAAAAGGAGAAATCAATCTATCAATCTAACATCACCAGCCTTGAAGACGAAATCAACCAGTTGAAAGCTGACCTCTCAAGCAAAGAAATCCCTACAGAATCTGACTTTATTCTCAGAGAAGAGATCGCAAAACTGAAACACGAGCTAGAAATGTCAAATGAAATCAGACAGATCCTTCGGCGACAAGTTAAAGAACAGCGAGAGAAGAAACACTAAGCGAATACTCAACAACCCTGAGATTGTATTTATTGAGAAATATGAACATGTTTCATGCTGCATTTCTGATGATTTCTTCTTGGCTATTTGACTCAGATGAGCACAACCTCGAGATTTATCAGATCGGTTTAAAGTTTAAGAAATAAATTAAGGACATTTTGAAACAATGCCTGCATCAAGGCTGTAAAACTGAGCTAAATTTAATTATACACAATGACACGCTTACTAAAATAAGCAATTACTGAACAGGTATGAGAAATCATCATCATCTTATCAAGACTGGTAGACAACTACCTTCCCCTTTCCACGAACAAAGCAGCAGGAGCAGTCAATGAAGCTGAACGAAAGAAAAGTGTGAAATACTCTTGCCCAATACCATGTCGAACCAATCGCAGTGGAAACTCTGGCTACATTTGATCATCAAATGTGAAGGAGCGACCGAATTTCTGTCTGCATTAGTCAAATTCCTAATCAAGGAAACAGAAAAGAAAAGATCTCGCTCCTATTTGTTTCAATGGATAAGCTTGTCTGTACCGAGAGGGAACGCTGCCAGCATTTTAGAGTCCCTGCCCAGCGGGTGTTGCTTGCCAATTTTTAGATTATGATGTAAATATGGTAGCAATTAATTTTGATAGTCATAAGATTTGGCCTGTTTTCACCGTAATATTTATATGAATTATGTATTTTATCAAGGTTAAGTTTTTATCTAGTAGTTGCAAGTAAAATATATTTTTCCCGTTAAACAGATTGAATGAAACTATGAGATTATATATTTGTTTTAGAAATACGAACATGTTTCAACATGTTGCATTTCTTATGAATTCTTCTTTTCTATTTGACTCAGATGGACTTAAATCCTTGAGATTTTGTCAAACTCGTTTAAAGTTCACGAAAATAAATCAAGAAATTTGTCAAACTGAGTGACATTTTATTATGCACAATGATCAAGTTTCACCAATTTGAACATTATAATTGAAAATACTAATCGACGATGATATGATATATGATATTTATAATATTATCTTATATTTATATATTTATATATGATATTTAACCCCATACAAGAGAATAACAAATTGTCATTCAAACAAAGTAAGCATGATCTAGTGCCTTGATCTAGTGTACATTAAACTGAAGTATATACTAAATGACGGTGTTTTACAATGACGCAGTAAATTAATCACGTTCTTTGACGAGTAAGGTATACGATCATAGGGGCATTTGGACGTCTTCCTCACACCCATTCTTGATGAACCAACCGCTCACGGTCTTATCCGTGCAGCTCGGTCCAACGATATTATCGACCAAATTACTCAAACCAAATTCTGTTCATTATCCCTGTAATTGTTTCTATAACCATTTGACTGTGCATAATCTCTGTTCGACGCTTCCACAGCTGTCGAAGGTGGGAGCAACGCTCCTCCCTTGCCCTTTATTCTTAAAGTTGGCATCATATCTATATATTTTTATTGTAAATCTGATCGGGTTCACCCCCGATATTTTAGGATGTACAGAAGGTGCCAAATGATTACATTACATTACATTACATTACGATACAATGTTCGGATAGTCAATAATAATGATATAGGTTTTCAGAATACAGTCCTCACTCGGAGCAAAGATATTTGTCTGTTGGGTTGTGGAAGGTTTTGTTGTCGCAAATAAGGTGATGAAAACCGTGAATGGAGAGTCGGACGATGTTAAATTAATGACGATTTACTTGATCGGCATTTCGCCAACCAAGTGATTGCATGGTAGGGGCATATTGATATTGACCATGCAGAAGTTCCTTGATCTTCTCTTTCCTTTGATGTAATGTTGTTTTGAGTTCATCGAGATCAAAGGGAAAGATGCGTTGGATTTCAGCAACGAAAGATGAGGTGTTGACCAGCAGAAAGATGAGAGAATTTGAAGTCGACCAACAATTGATTGATTGATTGATTGATTGATTGATTGATTGATTGATTGATTGATTGATTGATTGATTGATTGATTGATTGATTGATTGATTGATTGATTGATTGATTGATTGATTGATTGATTGATTTGACTGTTTTGACACATTACCGCCAATTCAGTACGAAAGGCAAGTACCGGATCTAAAAATCACTAACGCATGTAGCCTACGACATTTATTGGCTATTTTTTTATTAGCTCATTAGATAGATTTTATATGGATTGTTTTATTTTAATCGGAATGTTGTAGTGACTATTGATGGCTTATTCTCCCACCCCAACATTGCAGTGTTTGATTTTATAAAACGCAAACAATAAGGGCGTGTTGAAACCATTAATTATGAAAGGAAGAAAATAATCTGCGTCGAAAATGCTTGAATGTCTGGCCTATAAAACGCAAAACTTTGATCCCGAAACAACTCAAACAGATTTACTGCATCGAACCTGCATCGAACAGGGAAACCTCAAATCTAGGATGTTTGAGTTACGACAATAGTTCGTGATACGCATGCACGTGTCTTCCTTCTTCGCGACCAAAACCGAGGTTCAAGATGGCGGCTGCTGGTTGTGCAGTTTGCTCTTCGGCTGCAACATCATTTATGCCGCCCACAGCAAGGCTATGCCCCGTCTTGCGTCGTACGTTGTTACCAACATTGCACCATGCAAGATACATGGCAGGACATAGTCATTGGGCAAATATTAAATTCAAAAAGATGCACAAGGACTTCGCAAAGAGCAAAACATTTGGAAAGCTTTCCCTTGAGATTATTACTGCCGTGAGAGGTAGGCCCTAGGTGATTATTGATTATATGCTCTTGGTGGAAAATTGTCGACTTGTTTTCTTTTAAGTTAAAAAATGTTATCGTCTGAATGGGTTTCGTTTGAATTCTGATTCAATCATTCACCCCTGTCTTCCCTAACTCTAAGGAACGCATTTCGAGAGCTGTGTAGCCTACAGTCCTCCTCAGGGGTGGCGCCGGAGGGAGGCTCTGAGGCTGTAGCCCCCCCCCCCGTCGAGAAACCTAGCCCCTCATCGGGGAATCTGCAGCCACTCTGTCGGGGAAAGTTCAGCTCGTAGTCGTGGCAATCTCTTCCACAATCCCGTTTAAATCAGTCGTTTTCCTGGATAAATCCAGACGACAAGCTAAATGTGACGTATTGTGGCATACATAATTATTCGTAACCTCTTTCTCGTGTTAGTTAGCTTCTTGCAGACTTGTTCCTTTTTGGAAAATCCCCGAGTATGAGTACGAGTACGAGTGCCAGGCTTGCGAGTACGAGTGGCGAGTGGCATTTAAAATGTTTCGCGAGTACAAGTACGAGTGGCGAGTGAGGCTTCTGCGCGTGCGAGTACGAGTATGAGTGCAAAAATTTAATAGGCGAGTACAAGTGCGAGTGCCAGATCGGTAAGTTCATGAAGGGTACTGAAATTAATTGATATGCGTTTTTAAATCCAACTTCAATTGACGTTTGATTTCGAGGTAAGCAGCAACAGAATCAAAGCAGCTTGTCATTCGAAGGAATTTCTGCTAGAGCTATCAATTCCCAGCTATAAGTGCTAATTGAATAACACAAATTTTTGTCAATGAACTCCGCTGTGAAAGCCATCAACTGTCTCATCTCCATAGTAACGGGTCAATGTTTGCACAAGAGCAATAGATAATTGTCTCGGGCTCGTTTCGAAGGCTCATCGATTTCTTCCACGTTGTGTCGCACGACAAAGTCAACTCTTATTATAACTCAAAATGCAAAATATTGCAGGAAGCAATTGCTTAGAACAGATGGAGAATTTCCGAGTGTCAACATCAACGTAAAAGCTGAAAGCAGATAGGCAATTGATCTGATTTTCCTGCTTTCTGGAAAGTCGGAAGTCGTCGCTGATTGTTCTGACTAATCTTTGGCTGACAACAAAATAAGCAATGAAGCCCACTAATCTACAGTCTACGGAGAGTCAGCTGAAAGAAAGTTAACCTTGGTTTATGGTTGATTTGTTGTTGTTGCCCTCTCGACAGCGCAAAGCTTCACAGAGTGAACTCGGCAAGCAACGTTGAAGTTGTAGTCAATGTAGTCAAACTTGTTCCAGACAGCACTGAAGGCGGCAGGTTTTCACGGTAAATGATAATGCACACTTCGCATAGTTACTTCAGAGCAACTCCGACAGAGTCCAGACAACAGCCTTCACACAAGGTAACATGGAAGACACACAGCACCTCAAACATTGTAGCTGTGGTGAAATGCAACAAAAATTTATTATTTTCAGGATGAGTACGTATACGAGTGCAGGTGAAATACAGCAAGTGTTAGTACGAGTGGCGAATGCCAAGTGTGCGAATAGGAATGCGAGTAGCGAGTGTGAAAAATCTCTCGCGAGTGCCACTCGAGTACGAGTGAATTCATTAGAGTGCCCAAGTCTGGCCTCTTGTATATCAATGTCTATTGTTCCCATTTCCATTTGTAACATGTAAATACCGTTGTCCACCTGTATCTAACCAGAGAGAAATTTAACCATTTACACACCTTATTTCCAACGACACGCCTCTTCATTTATTCATTGTTTGGTTAGTAATAACAAGAAACAGACCACTACATCTTGTTGCAGTATTATGAGGCTCAGAAATGCGAATTTGGTGCTGATTTCAATGTTTGCGCATTTTATAAAAACTTACGCTGTTTGGTTAGCCCCCCTGTTGTGGAAGCCTAGCCCCATGGTGGTCAATTATGATAAATATCTGACTAAGAGTTGAAATAAGAATGCCAAAACCCGAGTCGGTTTTCAAATCATGCCTGAAATTTTCTATTTTTAATCAGTGGCGAAGCCAGGCTGTAGAGGATGGTCCAAGGCTTTGGCCAGGTCCAAACAGGCCAGCTTGGAGCCCCTGCCTGTCCAGGGTGGAGCCTGGAAATTTTTGTATTTTGAATGTAATAGAAATGCAAGTGTAGATTTTTAAAATCCTTATGTTTTTATGTGAAAGTAAAAATGGAACAGCCCTCAGTGTAGTTACTTGCAAGTTGAGATGGACGGTCATAGCAACATGCTATTTTCAGTGAAAGGAACAAAGCCGGGTCTGTTGTATGACGTGAAATCAGGCTGTTCGGAACGAGCCTGACCTGAGGTCTAAATTTAGATGCACTGAAATGTCAATACAACGCAGTCACAACCTCCGCCAGTAAATCACATTGGGCTGTGATGTTCAAACTAAGCTTGGCTTGAAATCGCATAACAGCCCAAATTTCGTCATCGTCTGAGAAAGCAAATACTAGTTCAGTTTATCCTAATTCCATCAGGCCCTACTATATGAGTAGGGCCGGATAAAAATAGAACACCTCAAGTGGCGCGCTGCTGCACCACACATGCGCTCCCTGTGTGCGACCGTTGACTCTGCTGAGCACTGCAACTTTTTGCAAAGCAAAACACAAGCAATGGCCAACTGTCTCCTTCATAGCTAGAAGTGTCATGTGTCCAGTGTCCTGGCTGATGCCGTGCAACTGTAATTTACATTCGGGCATGCAATGGTACAATATATATTATACTTAGAAATTACAGAAGCAACCACGACAATGATTTCAGTGAGATTGATTGGGTTATCTTCGTCAAAAATTGCACAACCTGAACCGTCTGTCTAAATAAAACGTAACAGCGACAGCCTCAACAGTAAACTTACAAATATTACACCGTTAGTTCAATAAATACCATAAATGCTTAAATCTCTAGACAGTCAGCACCATCAATTTAGAAACAACACGACTGCTGTCCCACATGTACAGTTCTAAGCTTTGAGAGTCAAGGGAGCAGACAACGAAACAGTGTCCAACTTTCCACGCAAAACAGCGGACAAGAGCGATAGCGCTGCTTGTTCCCATCTTGTAGTCATATTCAGATACGATTCGGTTTGACCGGTGGCAGCACCAGACATAAAACTTATTCAGATTTGCAGGTCACCACCACAAGGGTAGACGACACACAACACAACTCCACGAGGACTTCCAATTTTTGGTTGCAAAGTTTCTTTCACTTATCTCACCAAAGAAATGACAAAATTCCCCATAAGACTTCGGAATTCTTCGTACATGTTTAAATCCTTAGAATAACCGGTCTTGGGTTAAGATGGCAGGCAAGAATACTCCGGCATTGAAGGCACAAACAGGTAACTTTATCCTCCCCAGTGGCCAAGTGCTTCTCTGTTCTTTTCCTTGCGATTTCGGTGAAGGCTTCAAATTATTTGTGATGTCATAAAATTATTTCACGCATTTGAACCAATAACACTCCTCGATTTGATCATGTGACTACTGCTGCGTTGTGATTGGTCATTCCCATTTTTGAGAATGACTCGCCACTATAGGAGCTGCCTTTTTACTTGTCCCTGTTCACGAGTCCGCGTAGGGAACTGGAGACAAGAGAAGCATGTCTAAATTCAGGTGACAAGGCATCATCACTCTGGCGAGTCATGGTTAAGAACTGGATTATTTGAAATTAATTTCTTGATTTTAGTCATTTATCTCAGTATTTTTAAAGAATTTGCTTTCGTTTGATGGCCTCACACCAGTAGCGTAGATAGCGGTCCTGCTTGTCCTGCTGAGCAGGACCAAATGAATTCAGTCGAAATTGGTATTTTCAATAAATGAGATAATGATATTCAAAATCCTAAAGGTTGTCCTAATCAAAGTCCTAATCCTATCTTGCCTTCAATGACTTCAAGTCAAGTCATTTTTGCCTTTCGGAGACCCTACGAGTTCACTGAAGTCACTAAATTCCCGCAGTCCTGCTCGTTTCAGTCAGCAGGAGTGACGTAACTTCTGCTGTACTTTGATTGGTTGAACAGGGCCTTGCTCTATTGTTTCTGCATTCCATGCTGTCCTAAAATGGACGTCTAGTCCTGCTCATTCTGAGGAGCAGGAGTGAGCGAACAGCACTGCTGGAAGCTGTCTGCGAAGACCTGTGACTGCATTGTTTTGACTACAGATCACACAGATGCACAAGCCACGGGCCTACGGCAAGCAACAACTTCACAACTTGGTTTTCTTGACTAGAAGCGGCAAAATTGCTCAACTTTCTCTCTTGCTATGCTAGTAAGCTAATTTATTTGAAATGCACTTTGCAATAAACAGGCTCACAACAGTGGCAAACGGAGATGACATATTAGCCTAGCCTATAGGTCCCCTGCGGGAGATTGTTGAGCAGGACCAACATCTGGGAGCTGGCTACGCCACTGCCTCACACCCTATGTAAATTACATTGTTTTCTTCGCTGTTTCTGGTCGCCGTCATCAGGATGTTTGGAAATCTCTAGAAATGAATCTTTATTGTTTGTAATTGTTATTTTTACGATGAGTCATTCATGTTTGCTCTTATGCTAATATGTTTTCTTTCACAGAGAATGGCGCAGAACCAAGCACAAATGCCAAGCTGGCCTCCATATTATTACGAGCAAAAGATGCCAATATGCCAAAGGATAACATTGAGAAAGCAATCAAGTCTGCTTTAAGAGTATGTAGGCCTCTACAGTTCACTTCTTGGCTAGAGCTGAGAATGGAATGCTGATACTGTTACTCAAACATAGTTTTGCTGGAGAGTGTATGTTTACACTAGACACTCTACAAAGCAACTCATGGTGGTTCGTAAAATGAAAGGCGGTCGTGTACCAAATGACCGGTACACGACGACGTAACGAGGCTCACTCGGCGGCAGTTATATAAAGGAGATTGTTCGTGCAGATTAATGAGGGTGCGTCTAGCTCAACGGCAGAGCAGTGGACCGGCAATCCAAAGGTTGTGGGTTCGATTCCCACGTCGTGCCAGTTTTTCTGTACTTTTCTCAATCTCGGTTTCCAACAAGTTTGCGGTTGTTGAAGTAGCAAGTTTATAAAATTTGGCAGTTTGTCCGACCATCTGTAGGCCTAGTAATTGAGAATGTAGGGCATCGCAGCGGGTTCTGGGATCCTGAGACTTGATAATTATTCCGGGTCCCGGGACTAGCATTTCAGGAAATGTTCCCGTTTTGTGTTTGCCTTTTGCAAATTATTCACAAAAACTTAGAACTCTGAAATATTAAAATTCCTATGAGAAATAGTTGCAGAAATTGCCTCTTGTAACGTACCACTCCAGGAGACGACAAATAACGACCCGGCTTCAACTGAGCAGTAATGGAAGTGAGTTGTGGCATGAAGCAGCAGCAATCTCCGAATGTTTGTTTACATTAGTTTTCTGACTTTGCCATTCAACACCTATTCTTCATTTGAAGCTGCTATTGTGCTTGATTTAAAGGTCACACCATTATCATCTGATAGCAAATTCATGTGAGTGGCTGTGAGTGAAGTTGTCAAAGTATGTGCTCTCCGTGCCGTGTAGAGTGAAAACAAGGAGAGAATAGTTTTAAATATCAGTTTTGCTGCTTATTGTAACCACACTTAGATTGTTACAACAAATGGCTGATTTCCTGTTAGCTTTGTCACTATTCGTCAATCTATCTCAACTGTTTATGTCATGATTTGATTGACAGGAGAAAGGTGAAGCTAAGGTCAACGCTGTGTTAGAAGCAAGAGGCCCTGGCAAATGTGGCATCCTAATTAACGTAATCACCCCCAACCTTGTCCGATGTCGGCACGAAATCATGAGAATTCTAAAGAAACAAAAGTAAGTCACCACGTAAGTTCTTGCTATAGCCATAGCGTGCACATAGCACATAGCACATAAAAAGAAAGAAAGAAAGAAATTCGCGTCAGTGTCGCAGGCGAACCTGCTTCGCTATAAGAGCGGCGCCGATCCCCCATTCTCAGCCCTTCGGCCGGGAGGGTCTTTCGACCTGAACGCAGGGCGGGGGGCTAGCCCACCAAGGCAGATGCCCTACTACGCTCCTGTTTCTCTCGCACTGAAGTGCTACTCTTTTTTTTCCGGAAGAGTGAAACCGTGTGCTCCTGGTAGGGCTCGAACCTGTGACCTCTCGGATGAGAACCTGAGGTCCTAACCACTACACCACATAGCACATAGCAACAACAACAACAGAAAATGTTTACCTACCGCACTAGCCCAGGTGGTATGAAAGCCAATTAAGAAGGATTAGTTCTGCAACGAACGACACTCTGTGACAAGTTTCATGATCCCTTCAAGAGCAGAAGCAAATCTCAGGGAAAACCCACAAACCTCGTTGCAGTTCCCGCATTTACAATAAGGTTTTGAAATATCTCGTAAGTAAGAAAACACTGGGTTACCTTCTCATAACAGTTCCAGGGAAATTGTCAATTCATCTTCACGAATAACACCATCCACGTTAAGATAAGTAGTACAGGTCAAATCGTCATAGTGCATCATTTTGGCGGCAAAGGACATGACGAGTTTACTAATTGCTCATAAATGTTGTGATGAATATGACTCGATTCCAATCCATGGAACGGCAATCTGGTCACAAAATGCCGTTCCTTGCAAACCTCCCTATTGCGATGCTGGACTTATGGACAAATACCGTGATTGTTGTTTGTTGTACAGTCAAACCTGCATTAGCGGCCACCTCTATAGAGCAGCCACCTGTGTATAAAGGCAACTACTCTTCATAACCCCAAAATGACACTTTCCATAGAAATTAACCTAGACCGAAAGGCCACCTGTCTATATAGGTCATTTTTTTCAGGCCCCAGAGGTGACTGCTATAAACAGGTTTCAGTGTATTGTTTTAGTGATGTAGTTGTTTACTTGTTTGTTTTCAGTTGTTCATTGGCTGAAGGAGGATCCGTGTCATTCATGTTCTCCTTAAAAGGTATTGACTTCTAAAACAAGGGAAGGCAGGCGTTAGACTATTTCTGAAGCCAACTGGGGCAAGGGCATTTGTGTCACGACTGACGTCCCCTTGTGTAGAGTATTTACACAGATGGAATAGTTGACTGATGCATCTTGAATCTTGGTCATCTTTATGCTTCGTGGAGTAACAAAACAGGATGTAATTTTGATGCATTTTATATATTTTCCAAATAGCAAACACGCCTCGAAACTCGGATGTAATCCTCATTGTAACATAGTGTATCAGCACTGGCGCAATGCAACTGTTAAAACTCAAGCCCCATAGTCCATAGCAACGATGCAGAGAGTAATTGTTTCCGTAAACCCGTAAGCCACTCCACAATGCAAGTAAAATATGTTATTGTATTGGTTATCTGAAATATTTTTTGAATGTGCCTTGATGTTGAAATATGATATGTGACAATTGGTAAAGTTACCTAATACATTAAGCACTTTTCATTAAGCATTTAAGCATTAGTTTAAACTTGGAATGTAGGCAGGATTTGCGTCGTGCTTTAGTCTTTGGACTAGTCAATGTGCTCCAGTTGTGAAATTTCACTTTGGATATTTCAGAAGAGTATAAAACTATCTGGTTTGCAGGCAGGTGGTTTCATTTTGGGTTGATGTGTGTGACTTTGTTTTTGATGTGTGTGACTTTGTTTGTTGCAATGAAGCCTGTCTATAACGGTCACCTCTGGGACCTGAGAAAAATGGTCTTTATAGACAGGTGGCCTTTTCCAGGATGATTTCTATAGAAAGTATCATTTTTGGGTTATGGAGAGTGGCCTTCATATACAGGCGGCTGCTCTATAGAGGTGGCCGTTAATGCAGGTTTGACTGTATTTGTTGTGATTGTCACTGTTTAAGCACCATTATTATTACAGAACTGTAAAGTAAGTACAGTCAGACCTGTATTAGTAGCCACCTCTATAGAGCAGCCACCTGTGTATAAAGGCCACTCTTCATAACCCCAAAATGACACTTTTTATAGAAACCAACGTGGACAGAAATGCCACCTGTCTCTAAAGGCCACTCTTCAAAACCCCAAAATAACACTTTTTATAGAAACCAACCTGGACAAGAAATGCCACCTGTCTATAAAGGTCATTTACCTCAGGTCCCGAAGGTGACCATGGCAGACAATTTTAACTGTAGCAACTTGAAAGTGTACTTTTTCTGGTTGATTTTCATGTAACTACTTCCTTTCCCTGAAAGCAACGTTTTGCTATAACTAGTTACAGTTTGCTTACCTGTAAACGCTAGCAGTTACTTTTGAAAAGTAAATTTTATTTATATATTTATTTCAAAATCTTTCGACAGATGGTCAACATAACCAATTTAAGGTGGTTTTCAATTGAGCTCGGTATATTTACATGGTAAAATTATGAACGCAGGAATAATTTCAGTAAAACAAACTGACATTCAAATGTGTACATTGAATAATGCAAAAAGGTTTAAGGTTCTAAATGAAGCTAACTTAAACGGTGTAATGTAAGCTTCAATAATTTAAAAAATGACGATGGAGCTCTTTTGAAAAGACTGACAATGTCAATTTGGAGAAACTGATGACTTTGCCAGTCCTAATAATGAGTTAGACTTTTAGACATAATTTGATTAATTTTCCGTTCCTTTTGTCTCTCTGCAGTGGCGTAGCCAGCTTTTACTTTGAAGGAGGGGCAAATGGTAGCGAAGTGGCTTCCCAAAAAAAATTTTTTTTGGGGGGGGGTGGTGTACCTGCAAGAACACATTAGAGTTTCCCGCAGAACTGCAGTCTCGAATCCAGTAAAAATATTTATATCTAGAGTCCTGATTCACTCGCAGTAAGACAGAAATATTCATATTACAGAAAAGAGTTACCCTCGCCCCCAACTAGTTTCTCACCGGATTTTGCCTTGTTTAATTTATGACTTGAAAGAGCAT
>OFHS01001950.1:0-23962 GCA_900245855.1 Calvadosia cruxmelitensis
ATTTGAAAGAAAAAAAAAAGAGAAAAAAAAGTATATTAGTAACATTTTTGTATCCATACATTGTAATGCCATATTTGTATCTGCACCATGAAAAAAGCTATTGAGAGCTTATTGGTTTATTCAGAATAAATGATGATGATGATGATGATGATGATGATGTAATTCATGTTGAGCAGTTGGCAAAAGGGCCCCAAGGGAGACAAACCTTGCGGGATATTGGGATATACTGTAACCTCTATAAATAAAGATTATTGATTGATTTGATTGATTGATTGATTGATTGATTAATTGATTAATTGATTGAATTAGCAAGAACACCGCATACCAAGAAACACGGCAAACTGCTATTAAATCTTGTTAATAAATACGAGGATTAAAAAAAGTCTAAAAATTAGAAATATAAGATGACTTATCGTGTATTTTACTTTGACATAAATACGCTCGATGCTAAGTTCTATGGAAGATACGTAATAAAACACGAGCTGAAGACAAGGATTTCTTGGAATGTGTCACATCACCCAGAGTATAACCATCGAGAGTTCAATCATTTATATTTCTTTGGTAAAGCATCCTTCAATGACTTCAGAAAAGAATTCATACCTAATACACCGAGATTGTGTTTTTTTAATGTATCTGTGCTATCACTAATACGATTTGGAACAGCTGGAAACGATCATCAAATTTATCAAGGCAGAAACTGTAGACATGGCAAAGAGTTCCCTTTTGCTCAAAGGTTGCTACACGGCAAGTAGCAACTCAGCAACAAAAACGGATTCCAAATGTCACGTGTCATTCTATAACGTTCGACCACAACGGCTGCGTAGAAAACTCTTATAAACAAACAAATTCAAAGTAAACTTGCAACGATTTGCTAAGTATCCTAGACGCTCAATCTTGGAACATAAATAGGACGAAAAAGCTTGCCAAGTTCTATTGCTCTACGCAGGGCAGTGTTCTGGAAATACTGCTGGCGTTCCCCTTTGGACAATGATACAAATTCTCCCAAGAGTTACGTCGCTGGTGCTTTAAGAAGTTTCTCTGTTTAAAATCTACGTCACCGATGCTTTAAGAAGCTTCTCAGTTTATTGAAACAACCATTTGAATCTTAATTTTGAGTAACGAAATAATGCCCTCGCTGCAATAAAGTAGCCGAATATTAAATTTGTTGAACGTATCATTCTAGCAAACGCAAGGCGTCTTTATGACGTCACACGAAGTTGCGACGCTTGTTGCGACGTACGCTAAGCAAACTGCTATGCAAAAAGGATGGTGATTGTAGGCGGAGTCTTGGGGGAGATAGCGAGACCATAACCACAACGAGGCCAACCCTTAAGGGACCGCTCATTATTTATGTCCCGAGTTGGTACCGAAGAGATTTAAAAAGTTTCATCTTTTTTGTTTTACCCAAGTTTCAGGTAGCCACGAGTCAAAAATTACTCAACCTCAAAAATTACATCATATTATGTTTAACAAATGTGGACAGAAAAGCAGATATCCTACCGATATTAAAGCTGTTATCAAATGCACTACTTCATCCATGTACTGTAGATCAAATGGGCATAGAATAAGTCAGGGGACGCCATGTCAAGGTTAGTTATATCAAACTGGAATCGATTAATCAGCAAAGGAAAGGAAAAATCAGTTGAAGGTGGCAGCCAAAAAGAAATTACCCAACCTTTGGTGTTGCCAAAATCTGAGTACCCACCCCGCTTCTCTTCGGTACCAACTCGGGGCATATGGCAAAACAAAGACTTCAATCTCTTATCATTGTTTCCATATTTCGACACATCAGCTAATGAGATGTTGACGTCAACGTAGAAGACAATAGCATAGAACAGATGACAGTGCTCGTCATTTCTGATGACGTCAATCGCAAGACATTGATTGAACGATACGAAATCCATTATTCGATATTTCAATGATTAAAAAAGTCCAATTTCAAATTGGTAAAATAATCGCATCTTCGTTAACAATTGTCACGGCAGTGAAACTAGTTGGCAAGCAATGCCACAGAAAACACAGAGATTATTCTCCGTATTGAGTTAGTGATGAACTGTGCGGGGATAGATTGTCCTTCAGTCAACTGTCTACGCCACGGGAACGCTACGATCTATAGATATACGTCAAAAGGCATTTGAAAATCATCCAATCTCCGTGACAGCTTACAAACTATTGCTTTCAACGGGAATTTACTCAGATCTGATCTGTATTAGCAGCTCCTGTTTGTATTAGAAACAAATTAGACAGACTTAGAAACACAATAATAGTCGTAATCGTAATTGTCTATATCTTATGAGGGTATCTTATTCTTCTAAAGGGTCGTTCAGGCAGTGCAATTTAATGGGCACGTATACTCTCCTGCAAAAACGAGCCAAGTACGAAGGGCACGTATCCTTCTCAGAATCACTGTCACTAGCAGTGGTCCTGGCGTGTCTAACGCATTTCCTGCAAACTGCTTTCTTCGGATATCAATGTAAGGCCACACCCATCTGATGCTTCCGTTATCCACTGTAATTAATGTTTCCATGACGTACTATCGAAACTAATCGAGGAGTAAAAAGGAATGCATAGAAACGCCTTCTTCACATTCCAACGTGCTCTGTAATTTTGTGGCCGATCGAGTCACTTCTGACTTATCAGTTTGAATTTTGGTTGGAGTGAGCTCAGATTCTACACCACAATACTATCAATACAGACCTAACTACATCCCGAGTTCAGGAAATTGCAATCGAAGTCGATTGGATCTCTAACTATCCAATAAGTGAGTGCACTTAGGTAATGTTAAGATTTAAATTTGCACATCGCATCTGCACTCTAAGGAGCTGTAGATGTTCTGGGAGTGGTGGAGAGTAAACCGTCAAACAGGTCACTAACAATGCGAGAAACAATGGCCGGTCGAAGGATTAATCTGACTAGAAACCGCGACAACAGAGCAAGGAGGAGTCGGATACTGTTGGGAACGTTATCAAATAAGTCATTTCATCAATGTCATACAACCATTGCCTGTTGTATGAAACGAGGATGAGAACAGGAAACCGGAAGCATTTGGCCTTTATGTCAGCAAACCGCGATAGTACAGTAATTAGTCATCGCCACTATGATAATCCCCGTGTCCCCGGTATTAACCAAAGGACACATACAACGACCGCAATCACTTTCATTCTACTTGAGAGTGACAACGGGGGTAGGGGGTAGGTCCACAGTGAGATCACCAGAAGGACAAGCAGAAATCGACTGGTGCCAATAATCAACACGACACGCCCGTTGGGTGGGAACTAATTCCTAAAGAATCGAACAGTGTCCAACGGTTCCCATTGATCAAGACCGCCCATCACCTTGCCAATTGACAAACTGATCTAATTCATTAGGCGGTTAAAATCGTGGAGGGATTTCGGTGTCCACATTGACCGAGCATAAATGCAGCTGTTTCACCGCAATAGAAATCGCATAAATACCAAGTGGGAATTCGTAATAGACAAGCAGCTGCACGGCTTTGCTAATCCACCATGGAAATTAATCTTCTTAGAGTTCTGCTTGAAGTAGGCCAGCACTCTTTCAATGTACCACGCAAGCTAAGAGATCTAATGACGCAAACCACACGACAGCACAGCGTTCTCTGCCTAATAAATTTAACGGGAGATTGTTACTAAATTAGTTTGAGCTGTGCTCGGGTTTTCAATGCATCTGGTTTGCTGCAAGTAAGATGCATCAATTACTTAATACCTTTCAAATGTAAATATGAAATGATAAAATTCAAATGGTTCAGATAAACTGAATGCACTAACGCAATATATGCACTTTTCTACGATTTAAATTCATTTTACGAACACTGCCTCTGACTTCTGTTCGTTCTCATATGCTGTCCAGCACATCAGTTCATTTCAGTAAGAATGCGAGTTTGACCTCTCTGTCACGTGCCGTGTCATCAGCGAATGCTTTCTGCTTGAATTTTCCTTCCCTCGTACTCTTTTCTCTCTTTCTATCAACGTTGGTTTCTACAATTCCTCCTCATCAGCCCAACAGACAAATGTATTTGCTACGAATGCGGATTATCTTCTGAAAATCTGTATCATCTTATTGACTGTCCGAACACTGTATCGTATAATTATGTCATTCATCAAAGAACGTAAATAATTTACTGCATCATTGTAAAACACATCTAGTTCATTTCCATTTGATGTACATTACTTCATGCTTACTTTGTTTGCATGAGGATTTAAATCTACCCCGTAGTGGGTGAAATATATATCATCTTCATCCTCGTCCATTACAGCCTAACATTATCTACGAGCCTCCATGAAACTGCCAAGCAAAGTCCTACCACGTTCTACAATTTAAGCTAGTTGATCTCTGCCATACGCGTGACGCTAGTTGCTATCACAACATGGCCTTTATCAGGGGCGACGCCATGGGGGTGGACTGGGGGGACGCGTCCCCCCAGTTGAAGTTTAGGTCAAGTTTTCAATTCCTCCAAATCCGTCAAGAAACTCACAATAGGGGAGGGGATTTGGGAGGCGTCGTAATTACACCCAGTAAGCTATTGTTTAGCATATTGAAGGAGACGTGAGAGAAGCAATAATGTTTGAAAATGTCATCCAGTTGAAAGCAATTTGCAAAATTGTGAGGGATATCGTCAGAAATTTTCGGGGCTTCGCCCCCAAGCCTCACCAGGACACTGCCCTGGCCCCGCTTAACAGAGCAAAAAGCGACCCCCCGCCTGTTGTTCCAATGAACTCTGGTCATTGCTGAAAAGGGATTATCAAAACTTGATCTTGTCCCCTCCAGTTAATTTAGACTGGCGCCGCCATTGGCTTTTGTGTTCGAAGCGTTTTCACTCTCATTGTTCTCAATGATCGTCAATTTCAAGGATCATTCTTCGCTCCTGAAATGGTCAATTTCAGCTCAAAATCACGTGACTGAAAGCACTTGTCCTATCCCGAACATGCAGTAGTCTGTATCTTGAAAAATGTGGTTTCTTCAGCTAGGTAAGTGTACTGTTTGAAGTTTTCGAAGAAATCATTCAAATCAAATGGTCTCTCGGGACAGGTGGTCGTTGAGACAGGTTGGCCTGTACCACTGTAGACATTGTATTTATTTTGCCACTTGCCAGTGCAGCGTAAGAGCTAAGTGTATATAGCCTGCTACATGTGAATTATTTGTTTTTGACTTTTGTTTGAGCTCAGAGTAAACTACGTTGTTGTCGATAGAAACAATGCATTCGGATAAAGTGACACTTTCTATAGAAATCAACCTGGACAGAAAGGCCACCTGTCTATAAAGGTCACTTTTCTCAGGTCCCAGAGGTTACCATTATAGACAGGTTCCACTGCATCAAGTCAAACTTTCCTATTACAAACCCCCTCTGCTGCAGCTTTCTTGCCACCTGCACCCCATTCATTTATGGGACACATACACATACACATTGACATTTCACAGCAAGTAAATCAAATTAACGAAAACAAAATTCTAGTATTGACAGAAGCTAAGCGCACATCGCTTATTTTATTTACAAACTCTCCCAACGGAGCCGTCTTTAAGGTAGCAAAGTTGGACAGAATAATCTTTGCAAAATAAGACTATTGGTTCTCATGAGTTCCAGGTGCAGTGTACTACCCTTATAGGTAAACCATTACCAGGTAAAAAATCCATTTCCAGTTGACCCTGTTGTGTAAGACCAAACAGGGAATCAAATGGTCGCATAACACAGGTGGCTACTCAGGGCAGGTAAATTAAAATATTTGAATCTATTTGATCCCTACACTCTTCAAAGGCAAGTGGTCTTTCAGACAGGTAATTTGTATTATTTGATCGTTTAAAGGGCAATTTAAAGGTTGTATCTTGAAAAATGTGATTTCTCAAGTTACGTAAATGTACTGTTTGAACCTTTCGAAGATGTTAAATGGTCTCTTAGGACAGGTGGTGGTTGAGACAGATCGGCTTGTAACCCTGTAGAAATTGACACTTCACAGCACATAAAATTTAGAAGAAATGCCAAGTCATGCTTTGACGAAACTGACAACTGCTTGCACTAAGCTCCACCGTGACTTCTGGAAAATAGAATGCTGTGCGGTGGACTCATTTGATATCATGACCTCAGGGTAGAAATTAAATTAAATGACCCAAAGCCAACTATTGCAAGTCAGAAGCCAAGAAAAGATGTCGCTGATCAATGGTTAAACGTCATTGAATATAATTGAATATGCTCCTGTTAATCACTACGTTATATACTGCATAGAGAACGAAACTATAGCAATTACCAAAATAGGTATTTTTTACGGCATCCCACGTACTCCTGACTGCATTCTTTTCAAATTGTGCTGCGAATTTTGATCTTTTTGAGGCTCAAACTGCGCAGATTTTATTTGTGCTGATGCAGATCATTATGCCAATCTGCTTGGAGAAGATAATTTCCGGCGAACTACATGAATTGCAGTCGGGTGTGTGCTCTCTCCCTATTCAATCAACGAGCTCAGAGTAAACTACGTTATTGTCGATAGAAACAATGCATTCGGATAAAGTGACACTTTCTATAGAAATCAACCTGCACAGAAAGGCCACCTGTCTATAAAGGTCACTTTTCTCAGGTCCCAGAGGTTGCCATTATAGACAGGTTCCGCTGCATCAAGTCAAACTTTCCTATTACAAACCCCCTCTGCTGCAGCTACTGAAAACAACATATATACATTGCCTCTTCAGCAGGGAAAACTGAGCACATTTCGCTTGAAAGCCCTGCACCGCTGCTCTGTGCTGTTTGTAACCAAATCAGTTTTGAAATTTCCAAAATTCCATTGTAGCTCACCAGGCTTTTCGCAAATTGCAGGACCTTCCAATTGGAACTTTTCCCATCAAAAACCGCATTTCTACCAGATAGAACAATGAAAAACAGGCATCTGGCCAAGAGAGGACATTTAACTCTTTGCCAGTAGAAAGTAATGGGCAACTGATGAAAAGTGTCTAAATTGTCCAGGACTGTTTCACGAGCCAAGAGTACCTAAAGCACCATTTCTAAAGGCCTACCTTATATGGCCAATACTCTCAAACTAATAACTTTGTTAAAATTTCTGTTAAGCCTGGTTTCCATTTGAATCGGGAGCGCCGCAACGCATTGCATCTCTGGTGCGCTCCCGATTGCTCCCAGAAATTCAACATGTTGAAAAATCGCCGGCTCCTTCCGATTCACTCCCGATCTCCCGATGCACGGTTTCCATTTCACCGCAAGGAGCATGCTAAAATCGGCGGGTGCTCCCGATTCAAATGGAAACCAGGCTTTACTTGACCCGTCAGATAACAATTTGCTCATGCCCCCATCTAGCAAAGAAGGATGCATTAATTCAGGCCTGGCTTACATTATACATGATGGCTTTCATGCTGGATAAGCCTTCTGTTCACACTACACCTCACTAACTCTTGCAATGGTTTTATTATTATTATTATTATTAAGCCAATCCTGAAATTGCCGGGTAAGTCTGTCACTATTTGCCCAGCTGTCAGTCAGTCATACAAGGTGATCCACAATAAAAACGTAGGATACTAATCAAGGTGACAGTAAGATGAGTAAGACACCTCATGATTATAGAAAGTGGCAATTTCAATATTGAGTGATATTGGAGTGAGATGTGAAATTTCAAAACTCCCGATTGATCAAGGCTGTTCCCTTGCTTAATTGACCACAATAATTATTTTTCTTCATTTACAAAACAATCAAACATCAAAACAAACTTACCAATAACAATCATAGCCACAGGGAGGGCCAACACCACAACCAGAAGAAGGACCGTACTGACTGAAATGCAATAACAAACAGATCAATGATTGAGCTGGTTCATCAACCAAACATACAAGGAGGACCTCAAACTTGTAAATGTAGAACATTCCTACAATTTAGAGAATCCACTCTATGATTTGCACAATCAAGTGGTCCCTGTAAAATAGAGAGAGAGCGGGGTGAGTTGGAACACTTTTCTGTCTTTCGGTTACAAGTCACGTTTGCTGTGCCCAATCCTAATATTACATTTAACCCTTGTCCTGGTATTGACATGTATACATGTTTTCGAAACAAGTCAAAAGTAGCAACACATAACCAATCAGATAGTTAGTCCTTAGCAAGCAACCAATCAGCAATTGGTGAAGTGACTTCAAGTCTTCATTTAAATAGTTTTACGAACAGGACAGAGGTTAAGAAAATAAATCTCATTCCTTCAGTATAAAAGGGTGATTTACTTGTTTAACATTTTGACACTGTCGACAAAAATATGATGTCAATGTTGGTAGTGGTGGTAGCGGTGTGGAGGGTGGAGGTGGAGGTGTGGGGGATTGGAAAGATTAGGGTGAAACAGGACAGCAAAGTTTTTATGAGATTTCGGTATGCCAAGCTATAAAAAAATTTCACTGCCAAAGGCAACTCAAGTTTATGAAGATCAGAAAACGCAGCTGTAAACAAGAAAAATGGCTGCTTACGGCCCGACAAAGTCCAAGGTGAATTGCAGCTGCAAAAATCACCTTCCTTCTCAAAGTTAAAAGAGATCTTGCCAGGATGCTTGCCACATTAATTTCTTTATCAAAATAGCATCCCAAGGTCCAACAGCAATAGTTTTGAGCAACTTGGCTTGCAGACGTTGTTCTGTAGTGAGGTATGAAAGGCATTGTTTACAACCCTGTGTACTATTTCTCCCTGTCACGTGATTGATATGATGATATCAAATCGTGTCAGAATCTCAAAACCAGGCTTTGCTTTCCAAAATAAACAAAAATGAGAGGCTGGGCCAGAGCAAGGGCCAGAGCAGTAGTAAGCCCTGTGAACTACGTACAGTACAGCTTCTCTCTGCCAGGCAGGGCCGGATTAGAGGAAAGTGGGCCGTAGGCCAAATAGCCCGAAAAGCCTATTGCCGCTTAAGGTGCACCAAAAGGGGGGCTCCCCTGCTAACTTTTGGATTAATGCTTGCCAAATACAGCGCTTCCTGGCTCCTGAGTCAATGTATGTGTTATTTCAATCACAGCAAGCCAAATTCCATTTCCCATAAAATTAGAAAAGCAAAGGAAATTATAGGCACCATATTCAAAACACATCCCTGCAAGTTAGATTCATGATTCATCTTTACAGTGGCTTTACAAGAAACATGGTTAGCTCTAACATATTACGGCCATAGGCATGCTACAACTATCTATAGGTCTATTATGATGGATTGGTGTGCTGCTACTTCAACTTCTTATATGACTAAACCAGAAACAGTATCTGCATAAAATCAAAAAATTAAATTTAAATTTAATAAAACAATAGCCAAAAGTTTGGAGGGCCTATCATTCTGGAAGGGCTGTAGGCACTGGCCTATTGTGCCTAATGGTTAATCCGGCCCTGCTGCCAGGGAATTCCCCTTAAATCTCATCCCTCTCCCTATGTGATTTTCACGCTCTGTGCACAGCCCCCTAACCCAAACCTGCTTTGGCGCCTTTCCCATAGCAATTGACACGTGGCTGGCCCTCCTCCCTATCCGGGGGTTGCACGTCAGAGTTCGAATGGCGGCCAATGGTTCAGTTGTTCTGAGATCAAATCATGATTACAACAAATACATTGAATTCAGTAAAACATAGGGATCTGTATTGTACACCCTGTCACGACGCTGTGATTTTTGGGGGCACTGCATGGGGCGTGGCCCTCAAGTTTCAAAATAGTACCCCTTTGATCATAGAACACAAAGAACTCCAGACAAAGATATGTTCAAAGTTTGGCCTCAGGACTGCGCCAAAATAGTATTTTACACATTTCCATTTATTTATGTATCAGATTGTTACATTTTCTTGTTATTTGGTGGAAGTACTCTGGAGATCCTGTGAAAACATATACTGAAATTTCAGTTCAGTTAAAGAAACAAATCCACCCGCAACTCAATTCACCTCGCTCTCCCTTGCACACAACACAATATTCTTCTTAGCTACTACCAGTCTTAAATTGACCACATGTGCTGAGCGACTATTTTCCTTGGCAATTTAGGTGCTCGCTTTCAACAGGTGGTCACAAAGAAAACTTTGACAGGCCTCCCAATCAGAGGTTATAACATCATTTTACCTGTCCCGGCAAATGCATTTAGTAGTTTTCGAGTTAGTTGCTTGGCTTTACTTTGTTTGACATCGTGTACTTCTTTAAAGTGTCCAAACACAGACTCATACTGCGGCGGAGCACCAAATTCATTTCCTCTTGCCTGCTCAGCAGGTTTTTCCTCCATCGGAGGATCATCTTCGGAATCTGTTGTTTGTGACAGCGGCTTCACTTGAAGAACGGTTAATGGCTTAGCTTCGTCACCAGGTGACAGTTGAGACTGAATAAACAAAAAAGAACCACGATAGCACATTATTTTGTTTATTAAACTGCAATAAACTGTAGGATACTTTACAATGCCAATCTAGTTACCAGAGCTGTAACAATTAATTTTAAAAAGTAACTAATTGCAGCTACAAGTTACATCTCCAAAAAGTAATTAATTACAGTTACAAACTATGTTTTCCAAAAATAACGAATTACAATTACAAAATACTTTATTTCAAAAGTAATCGTTACAAATTACTTTTAGAGTTACTTTTATGTTTATGTTGTTCTATAGGCTTACTATGTATAACTATGTTATAATTAATAATAGTTACTTTATACCCTAACCCTTACTATGTTATACAGCACAGTGTACACAGATGCTTCAACAGAGCCATCACCAATCGTTTTCAGCCTTCTCAATAACTGCAGAATCACGTAACTCTTCGAGAAAAGATGCCATACTCCGCAACACGCGACAGAAAATTCTATTATTATTATTGTTAACACGCGACAGAAAATTCGAAAAGAAAAGGAGTGACTCTTGAACTCAGAGTTGCAATCTGCATAAGGAACAGCTGGCCATATGAGCAAAAGTATCCAATTTCATACAGTTCACAAACATCGTATTGCAGAGTTTGACCCTCACTCAGGTCTCGCAAAGGCTTGGCATGGGATAAAACACACGTGGATTGACAAATGGTCTGTTGTGCTGCCAAGTGCCCCCACTCAGCAGCAAAGCTCTGATGTCTGAAGGTCACTATTTGTAAGGATACGATATTTGTAAAGTAACTTGCAACGGAAGTACAGTGTAACTCGGTAAATATCACACCCTCGGGAAGCGTGTAAAACGTGATATTATCCCAGTCGTGACAATAACCGAGTCTCATACTCAGACCTCTAATTTTGCAGGAACGGCTCAAACAATAACAAAAAGCTGGCCATAAAACAGAAAATTCTGTATCAACATCAAACAGAGCTGCTATGCATAAATGCAAGCAAGGCGACAAATCACAGAAAGCGTGACAATAAGCGAGAGCAAACATAAAAATCTTTTGGAAATCCGTGATAATAACCGAGATGTGACAATATCCGAGGACCGAGGTGATATTAACCGAGTAGAATAATAGAAAAGCTTAGGGACTGGCAAGTGGAATTTCATTTTCCGTGACAATAAGCGAGACGTGATAATATCCGAGGTGAAATTAACCGAGTTATACTGTAACTTTAAAAGTAACTATTAAAATTACAGCCAGTATTTGTAACAAATTACCACTACAGTTACTTTGGTGGAAAGTAACGATTACAGTTACAAATTACTCAAAAAAGCAACAATTACATGTAAATAGTTTGTAACCAATTACGTTACAGCTCTTCTTGTTATTGATTAGGCAATGCCTGATGTGTTTGCTCCAGGTAATGCAAACATGATATTTTTGCAGAAGAAACGCAACGATGAATCAGTCGTAAATGGGTTCAGCTTTTAACAACTGCATGTATCTCTTAGTTATATCAAAAGTGTGCTGAATTGTAAGTTGGGTATCTGGTCAGGAACTCAGGACATTTCAAAGCGAGATTGAAAGAGGCTTTAGTGCCTCCTTATTTAGTCATGTTGGTCAAAGTGCAGTCGAACCATGGGAACTTCCCCAAGAGCGTATTTTCTGTTTTCCGTTAAGTTGCAGGGCTCTTGCCAGATCAGACTGAGGGCTGGACAAAATCACGGCCATAGAAATTTGAATCTCATGGAAGTTGAATAAGTATGAATTCTTTTCAAACTTTCAATTGGCAATTGAAATCGTTTCAGTTGTCATTGAACTTGTAGGCCTATCGATAATTTGATACAGTGAAACCTGTCTATAATGGTCACCTTTGGGACCTGAGGAAAATGACCTTTATAGACAGGCGGTTTTTCTCTCCAGGTTGATTTCTATAGAAAGAGTCATTTTGGGTTTATGAAGAGTGGTCCTTATACACAGGTGACTGCTCTATAGAGGTGGCCGCTAATACAGGCTGACTGCATCAAGTTTAACCTCGAGCCAGCAAAAAAGGGATCATTTTAGCATATAGAGCTCAATCTAAATTGGACACTACAATATCAACACAATATCAACAATCGTAAATTGGCTGATACACCAATTAAAACTTGACATCATGACTTTTCGTTTCTGCTCCATATGGTGAACATGGCTTCAGCTACCGCAACCAAGCAATGTCAGTCAACCAAATCAGAAAACGATACGGTTCTGTCAATAGAAATTCAACAAGCTCAAAAACCCAAACAATTGCAAGCTTCCTCTTTCTGGTAAACATTCTTTGCTTTCTGAAAATTAACTTATCCAAGAAACAGATTTGTTAAGTCAGTGTTGCCACGAGGTCCTCCCGAACCCCGCAACATGGCTGGGAATTTCGATTATTTTGCGGGACAACCCCGCAAAGGTTCACCGCATCAACCCCGCATCCCGCAAAGAATTCCCCGCATTTTCGCGAGGTCGGCACCAAAATTTAACAAACAATTGAATTGAATTCCAAGAAAGGCTAATTGACCAACAGATTGTTGACATAGGAGTGAAACAGTTTGTAGGGTGACAATCTGGAATGAATTGACTGCCGTAGAACTATTGAGATGGCTGATGTGTCTCAAGTGCTTACAGGGTTTTCAAGCTCACGCTACAGAGGGATGATGACACGGCAGAAACTGCAATGAATGTTGTTTTATTCGAACCGTGTCTGCTCGAACAGCAGACACAGGTGCAGAATTCAATTGAGATCACTGTGCTTCGGTCTCTATAACAAATCTTCTTCTCCTGTGCTTCCTTGAATAATAATCCTTTCAATAGGATATCCTTCGTTCCTCGACAAATCGCTTGAGGCTTGCAAAACGGTTACCGCGCATCATTAACCAGGCTGTTCATTACTTTGTTTTTCAGCCTTCTAGTATGATTCGAGTTTTAGCTGTGTTTCAATAACATTCACTTGATGAACACGCACGTCATCAAAGGGGCTTCAGTTTACGAGTTGAGTTCGCAGAAACGTTTGAACCTGAAAACGGTAATTTGATCTGCCTTTCTTTTGTGAGCACTGCAGCAAACAATGGCAATGATTCAATACTGGTGTGTTATGTCGTCAGAAAACTAGGTGTCATAGCAACATGTCCTCGTGGCTCGAAAGCCATTTCCGTTTGGTATCGCCATCAAACGCGCACTACAAAAAAGTTGGAAGCCGTCAAGTTGCAAGAGATTTCTTTAGTCGCACTTCAAAACGATGGCAACACACACAGAGTTTATGGGAACAAGTGATTGCTTGTTCGATAGCCAAGTAAATTTTGAATCCCATTTTGAAGTCGTTTGGGAATTGCCGTGGTGAATTTTTTGGCAATTGAAGTTGAAATGTTGTTGATAAATCCGTAACCTGCCTTTGTGTTGCCCATAGACTTGTTTCAGGAAATTGTTCTCTTGAAGGAAATCAAAATTATTCGATTTCGAATTAGATTCTTTTGAACATTAAAGTTTTAAATTCGAAATCGAAAATTTCTGATATTGGACTTCACCCCATAAGGCTTTTCAGAAAGTTTTACATACGTTCTTAATATTAATTGAATTTTTGCGGGGACCCCGCAACCCCGTATGGAATTCTCTGCATCAACCCCCGAACCCCGCAAAACATTCCCCGTGGCAACACTGTGTTGAATTAAAACTGAAAGTGTGCAAAGGAAGATGCTGCTACTGCTTAGCTCTCTCCATTACCTGGAAGACTATCAAAACGATCAAGCTACAGAAATGGAACTCTTCACTATAACTTGCAGATAACTGAATAAGTTATGTCAGCTGAAATATAATTTCATTCATAAATCATAACTTTAGTCAATCCAAATTTGAATCATTCCTTGCACTCCTGTGTGGTTTGTGCTTGCACTAATATCCATTGACAATGATCAAAAGCATTAAACTTGGCATCCCTATTATCATAATTATCATCACAAATAGGTATAAGTGAATGACAAACAAAGGGCGATTAGTTGACCTTTATTGTTAGTGCCAATTAAGCATAGTTAACCTCATTTGCATGAATGTCATCGTAACCTCTTATCCCAAACGTTGTCTTACATCGCCCGTCGGTGTAAATCATAACCATAGCAACTAGCATTACTCATCATGTCTGTAACAAGTCCTGTCAATGATTCATACTTTCAATCGAAAGTTTTCCTTTCTCCACGTAATCATTTTAAAACCCATTTGCTTGTATTATTTCTCGGATGTAAATGTGCGGTCCTGTTGTAAGTCTTCTGGGTTGCTCAATGCTCACTAGCAATAAGCTGGTCGGACTGACAGCAAGAGCTTTCAAAGATACGCTGGTTGTTAAAGTCCTCATCGTCTTGGTGAGTCGAGGTATTCTGTAGTCAAGTCGTGCCTTTATCCACAATCTGTTTTAATACAAACTGTTGAACATTACAAGGAGAGTGTTCATTCACCTCAACATTGTTCAATCTCTATTGTCGCTGGTAGCATGTACGTAACATTTGTTTAATATTAGGGCGCAGATGTGTAAGCCTATGCAATATATCTATTTACACTTTAAGTTCGTACCGCTGTAAAAATGTTTCTGTCATTGTATTTAGAGTATAAATACCATAGACATTTTGTAGGAGATTAAGAGTTACGTTAAGAGTTCCAACGGTGATCAAGAGTTACCATCACAAGAGTCTAATTATACACAAGAAACCATCACTTGTGTGTTCTTTTGAGTCATTGGGGATTCCAGGAAACAAGCATGAAGTACTCTTCCAAAGCAATACCTTGCCTTCGTACAACCGCTGCTAGACAAGTCTTCAGTGAGTCTGTTCTCGTTTAGTAGTTTCAAGTCTGGTTCGTCCTTTGATCAAGTTAGAAAGAATCCCATTGGAAGTTTAAATCATCTGTTGCCGAAGCAAATTACGAGGTACTTACAGTCTGAAACATTCCTTGGTATTCCAATTGTACAGAGTCTACATCCCAGCTCAACAACTGTATATATCAGTTTTGGTAGGAATAAAAATGTATAGTTATATATTAATCNCTTATATTTAATTAATATTTTTAGTGCAACTAGGCATAATAAAAGGAAACAATTTTGTGTGCAACTAGTCAACGGATAACAAGCAGCTTGTTTTGTAAGGATAATGAAACAACGGACAAACAAATACGACTGGATACGAAAATAAAGATAGCCATGTGTTGAAAACCGCCCTGTTTTTTACACGCCTCCATGTCAACCGAGGCGTTTGTTTATCACCGTCATATTTAATCCTTTCTTTTTTCATTCAACAGATAACAGCACGGACACGTGGTGAAAAAACTAGAATTTGAGAAACATTATAATATACCGGACTAAAATCAGATCAAAAACAGGGTTTTACAACACATGAACGGATGATGGCATTTTAAAGGCCTATAGTTGAAAATTTTCAAGAAGCATGGCATGTTTGAGACTAAAACTTTTAGCTAAAGTTCGTCTTGTCTAGCGTGTTGCGGTGTAGCGATAAAAGTTTTTGCATAGCAGATTGAGCTGTTCGTGTGCCGAGCAACCAAGTTTGTCCCACTCAGCCACGTAACGAACACGTTTCATTCATCTAATCTATGTAATCTATTTGCAATAAAACTAATCAAAATGCCACAGCGCCACAAGGCAATTTGCAATCAAATCTGTAGAATTTTCCAGGTGATTGATGATAACATAAGCACCTAGAATGATGATTAATATTGAATTAATGAACATTGGTAAGCTTATAGTTGTTTCAACATTGAAACAGGTCTGTCGAAAGTAATATGAAATCATGTACATTGAAAATGTACTGCCCAAGAAATACCGAAAAAAAACATCGATCGTAATATTCTTGTATTAATGGCAAAATAAGATTCGTTACATTAATAATTTAATTTCTAGGCTAAAGGAATTTATTCTGTAACGCAGTAAGTAGCAAGTACACGCGAGCGTTCAAAAAACTTCCTGTTTCAATTCAAAACATCACAGAAATAATGGGACGAGACGTCCAGGCCAGACAAATAGCTTACCATCGGTTACGATTGTCAGCTCAAAACACAACTCCAAAGAATCATATCAAAACCAGGCAAAAATAAATTACAGTCCTCCACAGCTCTTGACTTTGACTACGGAATCATTATCACCAGAAGAGGTGAAAACGTAGATAAACAGCACAACACAACCAACGGAGCAAAAAGATCAACAGAGAATGCTGCCACAATACTTCCTCTTTCGCGCAAACTTTCGAATCAGTCACTTTCAGAATCTGGTTCTCGTCCAAGGTTCTCGTCTGCCCCGATACTTTATGGACAACAGCCGGAAATGGTTAACTGCAGCTCGGAGAATTCTCGGATAATTGTCGGCAGTCGATCAACCTGTCGGATAGAAAATAGAGACCCGGGACGGAGGGTGGACCAATCAAACATGAAGGTGCGATTTCCGGATTGAACTCGTACAGGACGCTCGTTGAACGATAACATTGGCGGCAATAAGGTGTCAACATCTTAATCTGTGGTCAACATGAAGTAGCCTGTGTCAACATGTGAACGGATCAAAATGTAGCTGTAAAGGAAGCGGGTTGCTTTCACAGGCCAACCACTGAACAAACCAACTCAATTCGCATTTCTGTGATTGATTTGCCACAAAGAAAGAGCAATTTAAAGATGTGCATTTCACATTTATGACAATGGAGAAATATCAATTATTTCTAACTTCTCGCTATTTCCGACACAGCTTTTGGAATGGCAGGTTTCCAGCTGCGTCAGAGTGTGTACAACTTCACAGTTTCTCCTGCTAACCGGTTTACTAACTAATCAGTAATCACCTCTTCATTCAACCATGATTCAACCTTGTTGTATTTGAAATTTTATCACAAAAAATCAACTCAAATATTCTACCGCTCGCTTCAAACAATAAATTATTTTACGTACACTAGTTACTAAATAGCTTCTGTATTAAAATAGTACTGTACAAAGTGTACAATATTGCGAAAATACATACAATTTTACCTAAAACTAAGTACTGTACTTACACATTTATGAAGAACTTGGGCGTAAGTATTGGCAGCATAATTGGCTTATTCAGAAGCCTTAAAGAATTGAAGATACTGTGTACAGTATAGTGAACTGTGAAGATGACTCATTTCAGTTTAATGGTGTCGCAGTTTGGAATGCAATCTGTTCACTAAGCCGCCAAGACATAAAGTACATTGAATAGATCAGGCCTCACGGATAACATTGCAGTCTGACCAAACTAGTCTGTAACAATAAAAAATTGTACGCAGCTCACGCTTGCATGTCCCGATACAAAATATCGAAATTATACACTAAATATCGGAACAATGCACACAGGATAAAACCCTTCGGTTAATCATTGATCAATTGGTATTTATTGTTGGTATAATTATTTGTCAGATTTACCCTACTGTGCTCAAACCTGCCTGCTGTTTCATTTTTTGTTTTCATGCAATCATATGAGATTCTAACAGTGTTTATCACCAATTATTCAGATTTTTGTGTCTTGTACACTGCTAGCCTTTCCTAAACTACGGCAAACTCCATGTTCTTCTGGGAAACTGTGGTCTACATTAATTAGCATGTGTTTGTCTGGTTCTGGCTGTCATCATAATTACTCTTATTTTGTGATAATTAGATTATGCTGTTATGTCATACAGTGAATCTATAACAGTCACCTTTGGGACCTAAGGAAAATGGCCTTTAAAGACAGGTGGCTGTTCTATAGAGAATAGAGGTGGCCACTGACACAGGTTTGACTGTAGCATGTCATTCTGTCATTGTATTCTGTAACGTAACTTAGTTTTGTTTGTGTCTTTGTCAAAAGATGCTGTTGCTAGTAAACCTTGTCATCACCAATGACTCGGAGCCGTGCCATGACAGTTCACATAAACAAACAAACGTTCCAGTAAGGTGAGAACAAGATGCATTAAAATCATTTCTGTTGGTAGATTGACAATATTAGCACTTCGTGTAACCGCTGTCATGATGATGGTCGGACTTATACCATGACGATGGTTTGACTTATGTCAACTAACAACCAAATAAATTGATGTCTATAAATCAGTGGAGCCTTTCTAACAGGCTCTCACAAAAGATAACAGTGATCTGAGGACAATTACTTCTGGCATAGGTTCTTGCAATACATAAAGTGGAAGTGTCTAATTTTATTGGCAACAAACCACTTTGTAATGAGATATAGCAATAATTGTAAGTCTGTCACACAGCATAGGGAATCAGGTAACTGAGGAAATGAAGTTCACTCTACAATTACTGACTTTTCCATGTGAAGAAATGTCTCCATCTAAATGCAGCAAGGAAATAGAAGCTTCCATCGTTCAGTGTAAGCCCTCTTTTACTTGCTATCAAGTGCCTTCTCCCGTGCAATTACTGAATCTTCAAATTTAATCAATAAAGTTGTCCCTTTATGCCAATGAACTGAAACTTTGGCAGGAAATCCGCAACCGTTCAAAATGGCCTCTACCACGCCCCCAGTAAATGATGCACAATTCAATGTTCCTTTGTCTTTAGGTACGGAAATGAACTTATTAACGAGTGGCTCTTTTTCTATGATGTAATATGTTGCCTCGTCTTCGTTGGCATGTTCCAATTTGTCCGCCTCGGCGCCAAACAACGACTTCCAAACGTTTGAGCGAATGAAAACCAAAAGATTGATAAGGCGTGTTTCACGTTTAAATCCTTTTTCGCGCAGGACTATTGCGTCGAAGATACGCATTCCAACTTGTTTTCCGAAATCAGCCAATTTATCTTGCAGCTCCGTGACTGTGAANAAACCCGACTTTGACAATATTGAACGATTTCAGAGAAAAGCAAGGCGTAAGCACTGAGATTAACCTCTGGCTTGCCGCGACTCAGAGGACGGTCAAGGATATTAGGACCTTTGCTTGACATCATGCAAACAGAAAATTACCTTACATTCAGTTTGAAGGATATATCAGAATCCAACGCAATCGATCATAGTCTTGAACTCACAAATTACAAGCAAGAACTTCCAAGAAGTTCAGCATTTGAACATCTGAATCCGCCATTACAGACTCGCTTTCATGCTTTCAAGTCTCGTTTTCAATTAATCAAGGTCACGTGATTGTTGAATGTTTCATCATCGCACTCCACTAGTTGTATGCACGTGTGATTTTGTAGGGTTGTTTTTCTTTTACTTTGAGCCTGTTGGACTCTCAAATCCATGGCCGTCTATCACGATGAAGTCGAAATTGAAGACTTTGAGTACGACGAAGAGAATGAAACCTATTATTACCCTTGTCCGTGTGGTGATCGATTTGAAATCACTAAAGAGGAGCTTGAAGATGGCGAGGACGTAGCTCAGTGCCCAAGCTGCTCTCTCATCTTGAAAGTCATCTACGACCAGGTATGAGCGCGTAATTTGTCCGCTGCTAGACGAATTTAGGATTAAATTGGATTGTTTTCCGGCTAGCTAGATCAACCTCGTAAATTAAATGTGTGAAATCTTGAGAATTACAAGCCTATTAGGCTATTTCTGAGTATACAAAATAATACAATGAGCTCTGTGAGACTGTGAGAGAAGTCAAATGATATGGCTTACTAGGTTTTCTGATTGAGAATGATGATGAATGGAATTTGTTGTTATTGTGGATTGTTCTTTTCAATTATTTTTCGACGAGAATAATATTTACCGACATAAAACAGAATTGTTAAAAACGTTTTGTAGATTTTTCATCAGTAGTCAGTCCAGTATATATGTAAAGTTTTGCTTTTGCGCGGGCAACACTAAATTTCTGCTTCTACGATTGCGCGGATTTTGTCTCTATGGTGACGTAATTTACACCCACTAGTTCAACTTATTGGCAATATTGTGCGGATTTTTTTAATTTTCTTTCAAATGCGTGGTGCGGAATTCCAGAGCTGGCTTCGCCCGGGGAACGCGTTCCCTGCGTGGGCCCTATTTTTCATACTGGTATTCAATAGACCTAGCATCCTTTTGGCCTACTGATAAGTGATAACTCCTATACTCGGTATTCGTGAAGTTATCCGAAACGCTAAACTCACATATATTTTTGTACACATGCTCAGTTCTCCAATCAGCGGCCTTGTCAGCTGTCAACTACCTCAGTCTTTATAACTATGATGATGGCTGATGGGCTGCAGTGAGCAGTGTATAAAGAAGAGATGTTCGAGCATGGAACTTCAGATATGACGGGAGAGGAACCGGCGACATTAGTTGAACGAGTTGAATTAGTAGATTCCCTCAGTTGAAAGAGGCTGGGAGATTCGAAAATGATGAACTGTGTAGAAAATTGCAAAGACATTGAAGTTATCATCAGCTCATGGACAGCGCAATTAAGACCGAAATTGGGGCGGGAAAGACTTATCTGCGCCCCAGTCAAAGGGATATTGAGTTATTTGTACAAGTGTCGATGCTGTCCACATTTAGCGAACTGTGCGAGCGTTGCGGCAAATCTATCCCAATGCGTAACATGTAAAGTCATTTGCTGCAATGCAACGAGATTGAATGTGTCTCTGAAGATCTGGACAACATCCTTGTTGGATCGATTTTTCTGAGAAACTGTCCCACGAAAGACGGCACTGGCCATCAGGCTGGACGGCGCTGACTGACAGCTGATTGCCACTCCCAATTCAGGCACCATTAGCACTGACGACCTGGATACAGCTGCAAACCACGATGAAGAGGACGACCTTCCAGATACCTCACTTTTGATTAGGGTGGTCTCGGACGTGGTGGGATACTTTCAATCACAAAGCCAGTCACATAATGCAACCGACATGTTGCGTCGCATGCAGTCTGTCGCCCAGCATTGTCGGGCACTTGACATTACCGAGCCTACAGCCTGCCCAGAGGACGAAATTAGTTGTATTGCAGTGGACAGGAGCAGACTTCTTGAAACCGCCTTTTGTTTTGAAGACAAATTCAATACCCTGGAAATACAATTCTATGTAGAGGTTGGTACAATAGTGCTACTAGCTTCTACAATTGAGTGGTGTGCAGGATGACTGAGAGGTACCATATTATGTAATGTAATAATTTATTAGGCAAATATATGCAATGGAGTCTAAGGTTTTGTAATGATCTGTCGTACAGTCATAACAGTTGAACCTCACAGAGATGTCAGTCAAACCTGTCTATAATAGTACCTTTGGGACCCGAGGAAAATGATCTTTATAGACAGGTGGCCTTTCTGCCCAAGTCGATTTCTATAGAAATTGTCATGGTGGGGTTTATGAAGAGTGGCCTTTATACACAGGTGGCTGCTCGATAGAGGTGGCCGCTAACACGGGGGTCCGGACTGGCAAATATAGCAAAATACGCCTGGGCCCGAGTGTGACGCAGACTGGGAGTCCCTTGTACAATGGCGACGCAAAGAAGCTACTGAGAGTTACGAAGCAGCTACACGAAAAGCTCAACAGAAGCCGAATTTAACGAAAAATATACTGAAACTAACAGATCACGCATTTTATTTGATAAAACCTCAATATTCAAAGTGTAAGGGAGTTTTTAAAAGCAGCACTTATCCTTCAGACCTTGCATTTGGCAATCATGTTTGGTCTTATAGCTAGACGGCTCCTGAGTTATGAAGCGTTATCTGACAAGAATATCGCGATCTTATATCGTTTATGATAAAATATATTGCCATGTCATAGCTCCAAGTGATGAATTCTCAGTGATGTGACGAGATATACTAGTTGTTTCCCGCTACAATTTCCCTTAAACATGCCGTGAATTGACGTAAAGGAGTTAAAACTCAGAAGGACTGCACCGTGTTGGCGCTGTGGCAATTTGTTCATCTCCAAGTCAGGAACAACCACTATGATATAGCATTCAATCGCCTTCCAAAGACCAGTCATCCATGTCTGCTTGGACTCTACCTTGTAGAAGGCAGGACATCTTCAACGTCAATAATGTCCGAGTTTGTTCGCGCAACTTTGCCCATTTATGCCTACAAGCGCGATTTATTGCATGAACCTTGAGGACTGCCATGAACGCTAGTTCTGAAGCATGATGCTGTCTTAAGTTTGGATCTTGAGCCAACTCAAGTTCAACAGCAGTCCAGCAACAGTGGATAACAATCAAGATCTGTTCAGAGTACACGGCAAGAGTATTCACTCCCGCACAATGTTTCTCACACACAGCCTGTATTGTTGCATTTTGCATTAAATCCATTTGTTGAAATTATTGTATCAGATATAACTATAAGACAGTAAAGAACAAGTAATCAAATGACGGAGAAGGGAGGTGTAATGTTCAATCTCCGTTTTGGAGGACAATCAGACGATGATGCAGAAGATGTGCCATTACGCGCCAAGGACGACGATGATGCTTCCGAAGCTGAATAAATAAAATAAAAATAAGATGAGGAATTGAGAAGCAAGCACAAGCAAACCTGATAGAGAAAAGCTGTCATCAGTTGACTGAAATATCTTGTCAGATGTCTGTAGCTGAACATGGCATACTTTGCAATTGCATTCAATTAAGGACCTGGCTTCAACAGCAATCAAGACAAATGGTCTGCATGCACATGTTCATCTACATAGAACCCTATCGTTTCCTTACAATTTCCTTCAACAGTTTGAAATTTTGGAGTTGAAACATTATTGCATGCCTTACCATGCGACAGACAGGACAACATTCATTGCTTTGATAAATATGCTGAAGTCTTACTGAAGGAATTATGTAATATATATGTATACATAGCCCATATCCTTGCAGGTTGATACCAGACGTACAGCACTCCTTCCTTTCCAGTAGGGAATTATTACATGATATTCTTGATGTGTTTACAAATTTCTTGTCTCTTTCATTACCACTTGCTGAACGAGGACTTGATGGAGAATGTCTTCGATCACATTTGAGCACCTGGAGAGCCTTATGTCTAGTCATCACTCTGGAAAGCAAGGCATTTTACTTAGCCTTTCCAAAAAGTGTGAATGCTTTCAAACGGTAATTGGGTCATCTTCTGAATTTATAAATCAATTTTCTCTGTGAATATTTGACCAGCACAGTAATGCCAGCTGTTGCAGAGGAGGCCGAAAGATTGACCAGTCACAAGCTCACAACCACGAAATTGTCAGCGTCGACCAAAGCGACCTCGAGTTTAATAGAGGGACAACTAAAGTGCAACAACATATTCAGCTAACTATATAGCAAAAAAAACCAATAGCACTTACCCTGACCAGGAGCTTGAAAGTAGAATAGTCAAGTTCTCATCAGACACGTTTGCAGGGACAGGAGCAAGCCTGACCGATTCTGTTACGATTCGCTTTCTCTCTTGACTATCGAGGTGGCTCGATGTATCCCAACGAAGAAGTCCTCGTGTGGGACAAATGCTTAACCAACATACACAGCAAGGACATCCTTTCAAAAGAGCAAGTCACTGCAGAGCATCGCGATGAGCTGGTCAGGAGATTAGGCAGTTTCCAAGAACCAATTCTTGCCAACTTTGCTCGCGTAAGGACTTTCACTCCAAGTAAATTCTATTGCAGAATATGAATTGTATGCGACACAGCAACACACGACTGATTCAATCAACTTCAAGAATATAATAATAGAATTATCAAGGGTGGTGGCTCTAATGCTCACGCTCTAGTCACGTGACAACCGAGTCACGTGATCACTTTA
>OFHS01001951.1:6904-23958 GCA_900245855.1 Calvadosia cruxmelitensis
TTTGTCAAGACCAGTTGGATTGTATGCTGTAATCAAAACTTACATTAATTTGAGAATGTTGATGAAGGCTTTGCCATCCGCAAGAGATGAAAAAGTTACATGTGATGCTGAATCCTGATGAAGAAGTTGGTTCACCTTTCAAAGAACGACAGAAGAGCATGAAGTAAATTTCTTTCTAAGCAGTAGGCCTAAATTTGTCCAGAATGCGAAACCATGCATATCTTTTGTAGTTTCCAAGAAGATTGCACATGAACTGCATTAGTTATTCTATAAAACTTGCCTTCTATAGGAAATTAGGTAATCATGCAGCAACCAAGTTGAATGCGAGTTTAAACATGTAAATTGACGATTAGTTAATGATGATCAACGTACATGACTACATGCATTTTTATGCATATAATATACAGTGTCCCCATAGAAGAGTTGACTTTCTCAGCAACTTAGGAAGTTGCTGATAAAGCCAAAACAAATACCATGAATACAATAGGCTTATCCTTCAGAAGAAAGTCATCATGCTATTCGGCAAAAAAATCAGTAGCCTACTGTACTTGGATAATTAGTCTAGTATTTATTTATAATATTTTAAAGAAACAAGAGGAATATTTAGTATCATGATTATTTGAATACAAGTCTAACCTATTTCTCTGAAGACGCCACATGTGCAACGTTTCCGTTTCTACATCATTCAACGAAACCTAAAATGCACTCTCAAGCTACAAATTTACAATCACCGTTCAAAATTTATGTAATAATTCAATATACTGCTATAACTTCTATACGAATCTACGGCATTTTCCTACGCCTCGTCTAAATGAGTTTACTAAAGGAAAATGTCGTTAGAAAGAATCAAAACATTCACAAAATCGATCTGTGGAACTCTTGCAAAAGGAACCTCGAATAGTGAGTTCGCGTGAAACAAGCACGTCACCTACCCATTGCAACAAAGCAGATTTCTTTAAAGCATCCATAGTGTTATAATAATCTCCAAGGCACTACGATTCGCCTCTGGTTAGGCTTCATAGATTTGTTTTGATGGAAATCCTCAGCGTATGTTGTGAATGAGCCGTGATCGGTGAAAAGTACTTTTGAAACCGCATTCAAATTTTGGCGGGTTGACATAGATACGCATGCGTCGATGAAATTACCGCTTACTAAGAAAGATAAGATGCCCGCTGCCCATTGTTCTGCTTTCCGGTAAATTACTCAAAATTGCTTCTCGCTCCGATGCCGTGCATTGTACTTTCAAACATAACGTTGCTAACCTTTGATCTATTTGAGGCAAACAAGTCTAGAATTTCTAGAATTAGGAATGTAAAACTCAGCTTCAATATAGTTTTAGATTGACGACTAACAGTACCGGTTCCTTACAATTACTGTACGATTCTTGAGATTGTAAATCAAAGCTATTTAAAAAATAAATTAATTACAATGATTGAATAAGCGAAATAATATACAGTATAATGGCAGACGGATATGTATGACAACTGTTCATTATCTCGCATGGCTGTTGACTGTTGGGTGGTGAGATTTTTAATACAATATTTGGGGCTGCATCGGGGACTTTATCGGAAGTTATACTGAGAAGCTTTGGCTAGAATAAATTGCCCCACTAAATAGATCATATGGTCTACTAGTACCACACTGAGTCCCAAGGCATGACCAAAAGTAGCATCCAATTTTAGAATTACTCATTTTCTTAGTTACAGAGTTTTAGTATTGCCTTTATGATACCCGCCACTCATATTAACCGCAATTTAACACCCAACAATTGACTCAGCCATGGGAAAAAGAGGCAGCTGGAAGGGCTTGGCAGAGATTATAACCAACAAGGAAGCGATTAAATAAGCTGAAGATAGACTTTCATAAGTTTTCTATCCATTTCGAAAAACCGTTGCGCAGATCAATCTATCCTGCTGTACTTTGATGCAGAAGTAGAGTCATATTAGCTGTATTTGAGAGGATTTCGTATTCACTCTAGCTCAATATTAAATGGAAGGCGTTCGCTTCAGTGCTATCAGCGAAACACATTCAAGCGTTCCAGGCGATAATGAAGGGCGTGGCTCTCTCGGGACTAGGCGCCAAAAGGAAGGTTGCTCGATGAACCTTGGTGATCTCTGATTCTCTAGAATTATGCTGAATCCATTTTGCTGCTGGGGTCACTGTCAGAATAATTAAGGGAACATGCAGCCAATCCCTTTTTGACGGGTTGATCGTTAATTCGTGGTCCTACTTCAGCTATAAAGAGTTTCCACGAATTGAATACTTAATCTTGGACGTAAAAGAGATCTTCTAGCTCAAAATTCATTGAATATCATGCATCGTTTTAAAAATCATACAGGATAATCTTATCGAAATAGCGACGTTCAAGAGATTGAATGTCACAAGAAAAAGACGTTTTGTGTAACAAATTTAGTCTTATTTTAATAAGGAACAAATCCTTCCTTGTGAAATTTCGTCGAACGTTCTAGACGGTCTTGATATTATTTGGCTAAGAACGGATTTCACACAATGGATTACCATAACTACTATTGTTATCCTTATTACTATAATTAGTATCATTATTATAATTATTCAATAATTATGATTACTGCTATAATTATTACAATTATTCTAATTGTGATTATGATTATTAGCTTTTAGAAAATAATTAAATATTACAATCTGAAAAACACTGAAACCTATATGCATCATATTAAAACTAAAACTAATTGACATGCTAAAATTATATCTACTTACTAGCTATGCATATTAAAATCATTTCAGCTCCAACATGCTAAACATCTTCGACAAATTTTCCCTTGGTGATATTGTTCCCAAGACGCTAGCGGCGTGGCCCCCTTTGAATGCAGATGATATAACCTCTGCACGAGGTTAAACTTAACGTTTTGGAAGTTAAATCTAAGTTCATATAGCTGATTGCAAGCCTAAACGTAACCATACAGTACTGTACAGTATTGGATGCAGTTCGAGTCATAATTACTCGAATCTATTCGAACCGATCAACGTCGAATCCGAAATTCGAATTTTAACAGAAGATTCGAAACAATTGTTCACTAAATTTTGACAAATCAAATGTGTAGAAACATACTGACTGCCTATTCAACTGTCCGGCACATCATTCAAGGACTGCACTAAATGGAATTCGTTGTACAATTATACTAAGTTTTTGCTTTAAGAAGCAGGAGTCTCTGGATTCTCCCGTTGATTTAATTAAACTTTTTCCTAACTGAGATAGAAAAAAATACTTCTCCCTTGCTGGTTGCTCTCCATAGCAGCCAAGTGTCTCTGCAGCAACAGGCTGCATGATATAAGTTGAAGCAAAGGAAGGGTACTTCTGATCTTCTAATTTTGACATACTTTAAAGTTTAAACGTGTAAGTTGTTATTTATATTTATATTCACTGTTATTCAGTTTTTAATCTTTCCTTCTTCAGAGTTTTGTTTTAACGATGTAAGTAATTATATTTGAAAGAAATTGCATTTATAGAAAAAAGAAAAAAATTGAATCCCAAATTCTCGAAAACCATATTACAGCGAACGTACGTAGATAAGCTGGGGGGAAATATTAACGGTCTCACTCTTTCCATTCCAAAGCGAATTCCATCACGGCGTGAGCAACAGAAGAAAGAGGTATGGGCATGGCTCTCCATTCTCCAACGTGGATTCGAAATTCTCCTGATTTACGATAGAAATCTAATTGACAAGGAAAACAAAACCAAAAGTATCTGTGCAAAGAAATCATCGTTTCTTTCTTTACGAGCATAATGGAAAAGACTCCCTTGCAAAGTCATTTGTCAACAGTAATCAATCGTGACAATAAATCGCTGGAAATAGACCAATTCTCTGATGGCAAACAATAAAGTTATACGAAACTACCAGCGCACGCATATCCATTTCTTGCCTTAGTTGAAACTTGTAAGATGCATAAACAATAAGTTTCAAGAATACTAAAGGGTTACAACAATATCCCTAGTTCACTATTGTAGATGCGTGGGAAAGTTCAAGTAACAGGAATCAGAATGCAGTATGTCAGACTCAGAGAAGAATGTGTGTTTAATTTATTTTATTTCGTATGTGAATCGCGTTTGTTATGATCGAGAGGATGAACTTCGAGCGGGCAACACGCTCAAGCTGCAGTGATTTTTTTATTATTATTAGACTGAGCATAATTATGGTATATCGATACGAGTTACCATTGCGCATGTGCGGACAGGAGTGACGTTCTACACAACAGTGCTGGTATTCTTATTGTTATAATTGTATCAAATAACAATGATACGTAAGCTATAAAATTTTGCCAGAGTGTGATTCTGTGAGCCCACTATCAAACTCATGCACATATTTGGGCAACTAGATGCGATGAAAACAGGCCTTATTTCAAAATATCTTGCATTCAACTGTCGCAGAGCCAATATAGCACTAAAGTTACCGCATAGGGGTATGTCTTACAGAATAACGAGTAAGAGTAAGTAACTGGCAGATAAAAGAGTAAGTAACTGGCAGATATACTGTAGAGTGAAACATAAACTAAATACGTTGTAGCTGTGACATCGTTGTCAGCAACAACAACAAGCTGTGACATACGATTCTTAAAAACTCACTGGAGAGCATATAGTAGATGCGCTGCCCACCAGAAAGTTCAACATCAGAGCAGAGACACTCAAACGGCAATATCATTGAAATGAAACTTTTCCATATTTCTCTACTTTCTTTACATCAACTGCATTCTCTTAAAAATATGAATATGATTTCCAAATTGTTTGTTGCTGAATACAGCCTTTATTTTCATACGTACTGTAACTATACTGGTCGACAATTTACAATAAATGGAAAAACAATCACAACAGAAATGACGTCATGATAAAACCAATATACCATAGAAACTAAACCATTGACGATAAAAAAAGTATATTATGACGAGATAAACAAGATATACTGTAAGGTCTGCATACGACAAGATCGCATGCAATGGCATTTGCGATCGCTCCTTTGATCTCTAACATGATGGCGTGAAGACCAACGAAGCTCATCGGACTTTGGTTTTTGATTTCCAGATAGTCTTTTAGTTTTAACACATTCTGAAGAAATTTTCGAAACAAAATTTAGCAATAATAGGATATTTCATCGACTATTCGTTCTACAAACAATTTTTCAGTATTAAGTATAGATCATTATGAACTTTTGATCAAGTTGCATGGTGATGTTGTTTGCCGTGCATTAATTTGCACCAATGCGTGAGACCATGGTGTCTTGAAAATATCGGACGGAATTTTGAAATAATATTCAGACCTTGATTCAGACAGCAATGGAATGTTTTCAAACAATGACCGCCAACTTTAGTCAATTCTGATTGGTTGAATGGCAGGAAATGATGACTCTCACAATAGTGCTGCAATCATTTGTGTTGTCTTTCCACTTCGTCAAGTTTGCGAAGTCGTCGGGTTGTCACTGCGCAGCGTTTGAGGGAAGGACGCGTTTATATTTAGTCGGAGTTTCTTCCCAATTTGAGGAGCAATGGCCGCTCCGATCTCTTTAGCAGCGCTGCTGTGCCTTATCGGTGGGGTGTCGTTAATTGAAATGGTGAGTACGTATTCATGTTTCATAAAAGGATCTCCTTTCCGACGTTCGGCTAACACTTCGTCACCTTATGTCAAAGACGATTTGTTGGCCTAGATGTTGTTCTTTAGATTCCAATGCATATCCACCTAATATTTTCTATCGTAAACAGCTTGAATTACGCTGAGAAGCTCTTGAATGGTGACTCAATTTTATATCGGCCTCGATAATTTAATTCCTTCTATCATATTGGAGACTTTCGTGTACTTCTTGGGTTGTGTTTCTTTCTTTTCCGCACTGCAAAGTTGGCTTGTCGAAACGTTTGCTAGTTTTTGTCTGGCCTTGTTCCACATTCTAATAATCTCAGGCGCTCACTCGCAGAACCTATAAATAATTAATGCATGCATTGCTCCGTTTTTCTCCTGGAATTCCTTCATTTCAGCAGTCGACCTCTCGTACGGCTACGGAATTCTGCGAGACGAGTAGAAATAGAAGATCTTAATTTGTAGTCGCGAGTTAATCTTTCTTCAAATAATAGCCTCAGGCTTGCGAATTTATTTCCACACCTAGAGCTAGACAGGTGTAGAAATCAGTTGTCATGGGAGCAAAGGAAAACCAACTTATGTTGTTTTTTACAACTCGACAATTGGTCTTCAATCTTCGGTTTCCTGACTGACATTTGCAAATTGCTAGAGCGGTAAAATGTTATTATGGCTGTTGCCACGGACTAAACCAGCATTTCCTTGTGGCTTAACTTTAAAATGCTTTTATGTCTCTGGCGTTTTCGTCAATCTTTGCTCTCGTCTCGCTTACTTTCATGTTGACTCTCATTCAAGACTCCTCATCGGAATTTTTTCTTTACGTCAAGGTTCTATTCATTATTTACTTTTAAATTGTCTTGGATTTTACGGTGGATAAATTGGTTGTCATACAACAACTGATGTTTAAAAACAAGAACTGTGTGATAGATTAATAATAAATAAGCGCTTGTTGAAGCAAAAGGGATTACTGAATTATAAGGCTGCCAAAGTTAACTACAAAAGCAGTTTTAGTTGAGGACAATGGAACAACTTGTTTTCGGATCAATGTCTGTTTTTCTAATGTTAGATTGTTTTGAGAAGTTTTCCACAAAGATATTTTCCTCAAGTCATGGCTTTTATGTTGGAGATTTACTCAAATTAATAGAGTTGCAGTATAGTCTTTTCACAAATAGCTGTACTGACCTTTATTACTGGGATTCATCATTTTGTTGAGAAGCTGTTGGAATGAATGGAGAGTGTACCAAGGAGCTGCCGATAATGTTTAGCTTTTCATGATAGTTGATAGGTAAGCTCAAAGATTTAGCAGGCTTCACCCTCAACCCCACCAGCGTTCTGCCCTGTACCTGCTGATGGGCTTGTTACTCCTCAGTTGTGTCAAATACGAAACATCTTTCGTCTGTTCTTGTTGGCCACGCCCACTACAGGTTTCTGGATCCACTGCTGCAAATGAATAAACATTTGATAGGAAACAACCAGGTGCTAATACACTTACTAAATTGGCTCGTTTCATGGCCGGCAATGCAGTGATGTTTTGTAAATCACAGAAGTGGAGGACAAATGTGACATCCCCTAGTAGGAATCCGGGGGCATGCTCCCCCGGGAATATTTAGGGAATATAAAACTTTTTAAAATGTTTATGAGTGAATTTCTATGGTGAAATTAATGCTCACATATGAGGGGGTTCACGGAGTGTAACTTTGTTTGGATTCACGAGGTTGAAAGCAAATCTATTGGTAGCAACGTGGCTGCCCAGTGCCCATGCATACAGTGCGACATCAGGTCATACCGTACTTCTGCGAATTGAACTCGAAAACAAACATTTGAAGAAAAACGGCTTTGTTGTAGGATCGCTATTTCAATGCTGTACGTGCAGTAGAATTCGAAAAGGGCACGTTTGTTATAACCAGGGAATAAGTGCAATAGGACTTTTCATCGTTTGCACTAAAAATATTTACAAGTTTTTTAAGAAATGAGCAGACGGTGTTCCCCCGGAGAAGAAAAGTGGGCGGATGGCGTTCCCCCTCCAAATCATCAGCTCCTTCAATGGTATTTTGCACAGTATATGGCAGTGTATGTACTTTATGTACATTTGAACCTTCACCAAAGATATTGCCATTGATAATGATCTTACCAGAAGGCAATGCCTTAAAGTTGTACTTTGGTTATCTACTAGATAAATTGCTCTGTCAAATAACATTACAGCCACAGAGTGTATAGAATGCTTGAATCTTCTAATTGACCGAATCGTGCAAATGTTGCACTATGCGTAGCAGTATAGCTTGTAAATTTTATACTTAGGCCTTTACGTGATCGAGCTAGATGAAGCACATTAAGCACCAGGAATGTTAGTTTATATTTTGTAAGTGTCACTCGGTATCAATAGACCTACTTGCTGGTCACCGAAATGTGGTATCTGTATATCAACTTGTTGGTCACCAAAATTCAGACCCATTTATAATTGCCTTTTTGGCAGTCAATTGTTTTGTAGAGTTGACCACCAATGCAGACTTGACTTCATAAAAATATCTTACTAACTCATTGCGTTCTGTTTGTTTCTTTGTAGAAATCCACGAAGCAATCAGGTATGTTTTCCCCAGAAACAAGCAATAATTATGTTGCTCATAGTCCAGTTTCTAATCAGATTCATGGAATTTGCTACATGAAACTTGTGTTAATGTGCTGCGTATACCAATTGATGAATAATGTTGCTAATTAGTACCTTTGAATTGCATTGGTGATCTTATCATGCGTCTATTGTAGTTTCTCTTTGTCAGTCACTATGAATGTCTTATATTTCACGATATTGACGTCATCTGCCTGGAGTCCTGGGCCTTCAGACGTAGTGTCTTGTAGTTGCTCTTTGAGTTATATCCTCCCACCCCCCTTATCCACTACCACTATGGTAGCTGCTGATACTCAGCTTTAGAGGAATGGTACAATGCAAGGACAACAGCATGGGTGTGAGCCCTCTCCAATAAGAAAGAGGCAATTTATGATCTAGTTTGCAATTTACACTGATGCAGTCAAACATGTATTAACGACCACCTCTAAAGAGCAACCACCTGTGTATAAAGGCCACTCCTCATAACCCAAAAAGGACACTTTCTATAGAAATCAACCTTGATTGAAAGCCACCTGTCGATAAAGGTCATTTTCCCCAGGTCCCAGAGGTGACTGTTGTAGACAGGTTTCACTGTAGCAAGTCCTATCCTGTTGTATACGTCTTTTGCATGTTCCTGTTACTATTGTTGTTATATTTTTCAGTGTGTCTCCCAAGCATGTGTCACAAGAGACACCAACAATGTGAGGTGGTGGATAACAAGCCTGTTTGTGTCAAAAGGTTATATTCTAAAGCCCATTTTTATGCATTGATTAGTCCTTGCTTTGTTAGGAAAATCTTCTTAACCCTTGTCCTGCTCATAAAATTAGTTGAATGAAGACTAAGACTTGAAGTGGCTTTATTGATTGCTGATTGGTTGATTGCGAGGGACTAACTATGTGATTGGTTATATGTTGCTACTGTTTAATTGCTTTGAAAACGTGTATACACATCAATAGCAGGACAACGGTTAAGTTGAAGGAGAAATTTCTTGCCAATTTTCATGTATGTGACGCAGTCAAGTGTAGCAAATTATTTTCTGCTTATTACGTTGTGAAATTAGATGAGGGAATCAAACAACTAAACATCTTGCGTCACCATTGTGTATTTTTCTTCTACAGATGCAGGACTTGTGATGCTGATAAGATGAAGCCAGTTTGTGGATTTGATGGCAAATCCTACAAGAACAAATGCTTCTTGCAAGAGGTTGAATGCATGGAAGAGACATTCATCGGAGTTGAATGCAAAGGAATCTGTCCTTGTGGTACGGAGAATTAATAATGTCACACTAAAGATGATGTTTGATTGAGTTTGGAGGTTCCATTATTTATCATCTCATGATGTGATTTGACTCAAACTTCTCGGATGTTTTGAATCTTATCAATAGCAAATCATTTTCAGAAATGCAGTACAGTGAAACCTGTCTATAACAGTCACCTCTGGGACCTGAGAAACATGACCTTTATAGACAGGTGGCCTTTCTGTCCAGGTTGATTTCTATAGAAAGTATCATTTTGGGGTTATGAAGAATGGTCTTTATACACAGGTGGCTTCTCTATAGAGGTGGCCGCTAATACAGGTTTGACTGTAGCAGAAAAGACAATAGGGCTATGTTCTGTATGTGTTGAAGTAACATTTCCACAAGGAAAGTGAAAGTGGAGAAACCAGAATCTCACAAAGCGTGAACAGCAAGGCCATTTAATTGCTGCAGCAAGCATTTAAATAAAAAACAAACAGCAAAATCTTCAAAACTTTTGCATTAAAAATTGAAATTCTTGTTGTTATTGGTATTTGTATAATTATAAGGCACAACATATGAAGCAGCATACATTATGATTGTTTGCTACCATTTCTTGATTTAGATCCAAAAGAAGTTGTTGCTCTCGACCCAAAGCTTGTCCACAAGCTTCACAAGCTGCGCTTACAAGTCCGCAAAGAGCAAGAATTGGAAAAGGAATTGAAGCAGGAAGCTGAAACAATGGTGGGTTTCTTCATCATTCCCCATGCTCTATATCGACTTAGGCCTGTATTGAACCGTGACAGTGGTAGTGGCCAGTTAGAAAAAATGTTTAATCTCAATTTAGAATTCTGGATAATCTTGACAGTGTTAATTATTCGGAGACAGAATTCCAGTCCAACTTGTCTTAACGACCACCTGTCTTGAACTCTTGAATGAGCACCTGTGTTAAGAGACCACATTTGAGTGGTCCCTTGCATGTTTCTGCAATACAATTTACCTGTCTTGAACGACCACTTGTGTTAAGAGACCATGTTGCATTGGTTCCTTCGGTGGTTGCCTCAGACGGGTTTGACTGTGGCGGCTGAGTGTATCCTCATGCATACGGCACAAATCCCACTTGAAAAGCATGGCATAGCATCGCATTGAAGACAGGACCTAGCAGGTCGAGGTTATAAAAGGACCATCATCTTCCCCTTAGTTGAAGTCTAAAATTTCAACTAATTTTCTCCAATATGGCGTGTAGCTTATAACTGTCATTAATTATCATTAAAAGTAATTATGTCTATTAACTAATTAAGGCTATTTACCGGTATCTAATAACAGCCAATGTACTATTTTACCAGTAGATCAAAGTCTGAGTCTGTATAGTGTATAAAGGCTCTGTTTCAATGACGTCGTCTATTGTTGGCTCCATGTCAAATCTGGAATTTCATTTGCATTATAGAAGACCAGCTTTGCTAAGCACAAGAAAGTATCCAAGCGAAAGGAGTACTTATTATCAGAAAAGACCAAAGTTGAAACAAAATTGCGAAAGAAAATGAAAAAATGGCATCGCCTTGAAAAGAAAATGAAAAGGAACAAGATATCCAAAAAAGAGGAGGAGAGGGCTGAAGAAGAGCTGCAACGTCGAATCACGAAGTTCAAAGAATCACCTGGAAAGGGTAATCACGTACTCTTTGCATCAATGTCTGTTGGATAGTGGTGTGCATAACTGCACATGTAGATCACTTTAATTGCAGTAGAGCCATTTCAGCGTTGTTGGATGTTAACCATTTTACATAGACAGTAAGACACATGCTGGAAATGGCTGAGGCCTAGATGACACTATATTGTACAGATATCAGAGCAGAGTAATTCAGCTTGTTGAGAGTAAACATCAGTCCAAATTGTGCTAAATTTCATTGCTTCTCATCTCATTTCACTTCGATGCAGATTACACTGCGACGCTCCACTGAATGACACATGATTGATTGTAAATTGTTTTTGTGGCCAAATGCATCCACAAGGGAAAGAAGAATGAAGCTACACTACACATTTATTAATTTAAGATTTTAAACTCTGCACGCTGAAGCCATGATAGTCTGGCATTTTTCTGTATTGTCATATTTACCGGTAGTGCATTTATCCATCCTGTTAAATGGCAGCTGTTTGTTTTCTGTTTAGGAGATACATGTACCGCTGACAAGCTCAATGCATTGCCAGCTCGCTTGATTGACTGGTTCCATGTGTTGAAAAGTAATGCTGCTCGGCATTCCAAGAACAGCAAGCCGCTGAAAGAGATGAAATTCATGGACGAAAAGCTGCGTGCAATCTGTAAGCATCGACCCAGTAATCACCATCCTAAGAACATGGGCTAGAATATTCAGTAATCTCATCTGTGTTGTTTGACAAAGTGCTTGGCTGTACAGTTGTTCTCGTTTGCATCGGGGTGTTTCACAGTTGCACGATACATACGTTGCTTGTAGTCTACTTGTAGTGTGTAAACAGCAGGGTCTCACAAAAATTGTTTCTAGGCGGCAGAAAGTGTTTTCCATATTTTAGATGCTTTTCAGATGTAAACAGTTGCTTATAATCCAGTCGATGGCACTGGCACAGTAATCAAACATGTTCAGTTAGTCCTGCTGCAACTGCTATTTTGGATTTTGATGCTCGGTCTTATCTCATTTTATTTTAACCCTTGTCCTGCTTACAAAACTAGTTAAATGAAGACTTGAAATCGCTTTATAGATTGCTCATTGGCTGATTGCTAGGGACTAGCTTTCTGATTAGTTATATATTGCTACTTTTGACTTGCTTCAAAAACGTATATATACGTCAATAGCAGGACAAAAGTTAAGCTGCAACCAGTGTTTCTCCTTTCAAGTTTGTATCTTCAGTTGCTGGTTGTCGTATTAACTTTGCAAAAGATAGACATTTCTGATGTACAACAAGGCACCATGGACGAATTGAGATGTTGTTGTCGTTTGTCCTTTTAAGCCATTGTTTTATCCGAAATACAAGCGATTTGCTTCTACTGAAGCCTGTCGAAGGGCTTCCAGAACTTTCCTTTAGCTCTTTACAATGCCTATATTTTAAAGTTTTTAAGTTATTTATATCTTTAAAGTTTTTTAAATAGTTATTTAGAGCACTAGTAACTTGGTAGACCTTGCCTCTTGCGGCAAAAGTTCTACGGCGGAGGAGTAATACATTAGGATGCTGTAGAGCTATATGTATCAATCTAAATGTAAGTTAATCTAGAAGGTTTCTGTTTTTTTCTCTATAGATGTGAAGCTGAGCTGTGGCAAGAGTGGAGGGGATCCTTACGACACTGAAGTCATGTGCCTTGAGCCACTTACATGGATGTTCAATCACCTCGACACTGACAATAATAATCTGTTGACTGCGGGTGAATTACGAGAGTTGACTGGCAACGATGCGGAGACTTGCATGAAACCATTCTTTACATCTTGTGACTTCAATTTCAATGCAACAATTGAAAGACACGAGTTCTGCAAGTGTCTTTGCGTCGGTAAGGACTAGCAGGGATAAAGATTAAGGTGTACAATCTTGCACATTATACCAGATGCCACAAACCAATGTATAACAACTAGTAATGACTGAAATAGTACTGGAATCTGAGTAGAGAGTCAATGTGGCATGACGTTGTCAGTGTGGTCTAGCGGCTGTAGTAGTATGTGTGGCTGCCAATCAGGCACCTCAGGATCGACTCCCGGCCCAGCCGACACATATTTTCGTTATATCTTACGTCTTTTTAATTGTCGAGCGCCCCAAGGAAGACAAACGATCCGCTTATTGTGCTACCCGTATTATCAAATTGACTTTTGCATATTTAAGTTGTGATCATTTTCTCTTGCAGAACCATCTTGCACCAAAGCAGTGGAACGCATTCCGACTGTACTCGTTGACGGCAAAGCAATGCCGGCAGATGGGTATTTTGTGCCACATTGTGATGAAGATGGATTCTTCATGTCACAGCAATGTTATAAAGACGAATGCTGGTGTGTTGATCGAAATGGTGGTGAGGTTGCCAACTCACGTACCAAGGGGAAAACCATCTGTGGTAAGTGTTGAAAAATGACGGCATATTGATTCACGACACTGAACTTTTAAAGAGATTGACTTTCTTGACAAGCTACCCTGTAACAGTCACCGCTAGAACCAGGGAAAATTGATCTTTACTTTTTATAATTATAATTATGTGACGGATTAATCATGCGGGTTGAATGTGACTTCAACTAATGACGTCTATCATGCTCAATTACTTACTACTATTCAACATTTTGTTTACAGTCATAATTGATGCAAAAATGCAAACTCCCTGAAATTACGTCATTTCTGGATTACAATTGATTAATTGATTGATTTGATATATTTTCCCGTAAATACAATACGAACGGCAAATGCGGAATGTAAAATAATATCACTACTGCATGGCCTATGATAATTTACAATATTTTACTAGATTTAGTTTGTCTGAAGGACATTTGAAACAAGACAATGTTGACGCAGTGACAACGTTATCAAGCAGATCCTTTCACCACAGGATCACACAGGAGCAAAAAAAAAATTTGATAAAATTATAAATGCATTTGCATTTGCACAAACTGCCATGTTTCGCGGCTTCACGGAATGACCAGGCATTGAATAATTCTGATTGAACAAAATGCGTTAGATTTTTCAATGCCACCTGGGCTGATAACACGAGTGCTATTTTGAAGTGCTTTAAATGTGCTATTTTTATAACCGCACATTTCAGCCTATACGCAGAATCCGCCATGCGCAGTCCAATTGCATGTCGGTATATAAGTAAGTTGACCTCTGCCACAGGTAAAGACCTCAGAAAATTGCTTTGTTTGTAAGGCAATCAGCCGTACTCTTTTCTATGATGGTCAATTCTAGGGATTGTTCTTGGCTGTCAAAATTGTAGATTTCAGCTCAGAACCGCGTGCCTAAAAACATTTGTATCCCATAATGCATTGGGACTGCGCTTGGTCCATTGGCTTATACGCGGTAATTTATAGGGTAAAACCTTGAAATTATTTGGAGGGTTGTGGTAAATAATAGTGTAATATTGATATTGGACCATATTGAAACTATTTTGCCACTTTCTTATCGGATTGGATCGGGAATTTCCCATATCAAACAGATGGTAATTTTTTTACTCTAAATCCCTATTTGTTTTTTTTATCAGGTGACAATACAATGTCGGAAGAGGAGGCAGAACTTAGCATGCAAAAGAAACTCGTGAAGTCGACTTGAGCCAATTGGATGTGGTCTTTTGTAGTAATTGTCCTTGGTTATAACTCAAAGGACAGCAGGACGATTTATGATAACAAATTTTCTTGTTTTTTTTTACAACGAACATTATTGCTGCCAGTTGCAATGGCAACCGCAATGTAGCCAAGATTGTATTTAGTTCCGCAGAACGGTAACTATAGCACGTGTAAACCGTATTGGTTTGATCTATTTAGTTTTTGATTGTTTTGAGCTGACGAGCAAGTTGTGATAAGTCAAATTGCTTATGTTGATAATGTTACACCGCGTCATGATAATTAAGGTAGCCACCACAGTCTGTACCTTGTTCAAGCATTGTGGAATAATTATGTTTCTATTATTTTCGTTGTTTTTGACAACCAGCTCTCAGTTATTGGCTGATAGCATCTATCCTAAGTGACGTCACGATGTCAATTTCTACAGCCGAGGAGGAACTTCAAGCTCTAGAGGGCTGAAGGGTTTTGTCCTTAGAAATTGACACGATGATGTTATATTATCATTATCATCATTTATTCTGTAAAATCCGATAAGCTTACAAAGCTTTTTCCACGGAGCAGATAGTCAGATAGATCATTACCAGGGCAGTCCTTTGGGGCAGACAACGAAGCATCATTTGCCTTCCAGAGATTGAAATGCCCTCCTCAGTTGCAAATAACATTTTACTTCAAATGTAGGGCGATCATGATTTCATTCTCCTCCACAATTGACCAAGTGCAGTCTCAATGCATTTTGTGATTCATGCTAGTTTACCTCTGCCACATGTAATGACACCACAAAATTGCTTTGTTCGATATGCAGTCAACCGTACTTTTTTCCACGATGATCGATTTAAAAGATTATTCTTGGCTGTCAAAATCGTCAATTTCAGCTCAGAAAGGCGTGGCTGTAAGAGCATAAATCCCAACATGCATCAGGACTGCACTGGGTCCACTGAGCGAGCGCAGTTCATTTTGTGATGTAAGTGACTGCAATCGCGTGTTTTTGAGCTGAAATCCACAATGTTGACAGCCAAGAGCCCCAAAATTATTTGCTGGCGTCTTGACTTGTGACAAACATCAACTCACATACCGAGATGCAATAGGACTGCATTTGGTCAATTACGAATGCAATGCATTTGTGCTGTCTTATAGAAATGCAGCGTACGTATACTGCTAAACTGCGATTTTATAAAGGTTCGCCACTTGTAGGGTACAAATATCGGCTTTATACAAAATCCGGTTAAGAGAGGATTTATGAAACTGATTTCGTAGTACTGCATTGCACATGTAAGCAAAAAAACAGCATGTCAGCTGCAAACCGAACAACTTAAAATTACATCTGTTCGTACCTTGGTTCGTACATTCTACAAAACAGAAGAAATCTAGCCGAACTTTTGCCATGGTCAAACTAAGTCGTTGAGCATAATCTGTTTAACGGGATTTAGTCGTAGTTCCCGAACGATCATATAGGTGCACCGACACCTCGCTTTGACAAATAGCATTTGTTGTGTAACCTTAAGGGAAAGAATTTTCAGTTTAATTAAGGGAAGGCAAGTTCAGTTCATTTGACGAAGCCATAACTATTGCAATCGGTTCCGCCCCCCGCGCAGGTGACGTCCGCTAACCGTTCAAACCTCTTAAAATAATACGATCTTTTCAAATTATTGGGAGTAGATATGATCAATATCAATTAAAACACTTAGTTAGACCCATGCTCACATTTATCACAAACAATAAATGCTTTTCTTGTAGAGAACAAGGTCCAAGCCATCATTTTGTTGGGGGAGGAGAAAGCTGGAGCACACCTTGATTAATTTATGGTTAGATGCAGTACTACATCACAGACTATAGTGAGAAAGAAATGCACAGTTCTGGGATTTATTTATTTATTTACATTAAGCATGCTTAGTAATTGTAAATTGCGCAGTTCATTGCAAAATGATGCGTCACGTTAGATATTTTTGTTTGTTTAATTGCCCTGTTTGCGTCAGAGACAATATTTCTCATGAAAAATAAACAACGACGTCACAAGTTGTTTATTTACTAGTCGCCCAAATTGCAGATGTTCATGTTGAAGTGTTGACTGGACAAAAATTTAAGCAAACTAACTATGGAGTTGAAATCGATGGCTGTTGAGCAGTTGAACTAAAAATTGTTCCATTAAAATAAACTTGACAGGTTTTCTGCTCCATGACAGAAGGTTATTTGTAACTTAATGGATTTTTCAAATAAAAGTAAAACACACACACACACACACACACGGATGATGATGACGAATTGACGATGATGATGATGCTTGTTTGTTTGTTTTCTTTTATTACCAATATACCTTAATACAGGTGTGTGGTAAGTACATACAAGATGTTG
>OFHS01001952.1:0-23958 GCA_900245855.1 Calvadosia cruxmelitensis
GCAATGTGTCTGGATGTGGAAAATTGCAAATGGTGGGGCACCATCCTACCTTATTGATAGTTTTAACGAAACTTACGAGAGAAGCACCCGTGCGGCTTCATCTGGTTGTTTTAGGGTGCTTAAAAGGCATCTGCATTCCTTTCAGTCTACTGGTGTCAGGGTTTGGAATGCGCTACCATGCCAGCTCAAAACATCTGTAAATATTGCAAATTTCAAACTTGATCGTACAACATATTGTAAGTAATGTATTATAACTTTCACAATTTATATTGCTGTATAATNTTGAAGCTGTTGGAAACGAATTTTCCGAACTGGTGGAGTGTTCCAAGATATGAATCTTTAAAAATATTTACAATGAGAGAAAAATCAAATACATAGGTGTTGTTTTGATCAATATTATGAATACAGTAAATAAAATGCTGTCTATGATTGCTATTAAAATTACAGTGGAGGAGAAAATGTTTCTCATCATCAACATCACTGTTCTCGCAGTGAACACAAATTCGTTCTGCTCTTTTCTCATTTTTGTATCGTCCAGTTTGTATTCTTAATTTATGAGAACTGACTCGCAGTCTCATAATTGCTTGTCTGTAAGATAAATTGTCTAAGTGAAGGTATTGTAAAGATTGTTGAATAGATAGGTGTATATTTGAGACATATAAACAAGATTTACAGGGAAGCAATTAACATACAAGGTATACAGATTATTACATTTGCATTATATCGCTCGTTTCTTGATGCCTGTCAATTTACAAAAAAAATAATGTTAGCAGCTCTGTGATAATGAATTACGGACTGTTTTATTAAATGCTTTTTTATCTCAATCTAAGTAATTACTATATTTATTCAGTAAATAAGGTGCTAGAAACATAAAACTTCTCTTTTGGCGATCAGTGTTCATTTTAGGTAGTTCATAATGTGTGATGACTTGATTTCGAGTGGCGTATGGATGATCTATAGCATTAAACAGTGAGGAAAGCTCATCTCCAAGATAATTCTTAGAGGCTTGATGAGCAAGTGTAGCAAGTTGTATATATGTACGTATGTTTATTTGTCCAGATAGGACAGGAAAATAAAGGAAGGATCCCCCCCACTTACAGTATATACCGTAGTCGAACTTGCTTAATAATATCCCGCCCTTCGTACAGACCAAAAGTAGGATATAAAGCGATGTGGGATATTAACCAGACTAATTATAAACAAGTATATCCTTTGTTTTAACATAGAATCGTAAACATTTCAGTAGCAGCAAAGAAGAACATATATTTACATATATTTACTCCCGCTTATTTACTTTCATTATTGCATGCAGGCAACAGTGCAGTACATATTTTATACAAGGAACAATTCTAATACAATACAGTTACATGACAGATTCATTTCTTTCAAGCCAGATTTGAATTCATGGTATGACTTTGAAGTGACGAGGGCTTCAGGCAGCGAATTCCACCATGCGACGACACGATTTATAAATTTAGTTTTTCACCGAATTCAATTTGCGGCAAATCGAATTGGTCTTAACCTTCAGTGAATGTCCACGCTTAGAATATTTGTTAGTGTCATACATTTACAAAAGGAATCCATCTCAAAATCAACTAAATTATTACATATCTTATACATCATCGTCAGATCGTTTCTAACAATCGTTTGTAACCCGCTTAATATTACAATTCATTTATTATCACTATTTTCGACTGGAACTTCATAATTATTGTGCACATAACGAGGTTACACTGTACTAGATGTTATGCTAATTATGCATAACGTAGATAATTATGAGTCGCTGTATGATTATGCATTACGTCATTTGACGGATTTGATTGAAAAATGAGTTGTTGCAAGTACGAAGAATGCGAAGGCTGTATCTTTAAATCCGTCTCGATTGCTTTCACGAGATACTCTTATTACAGCATTCTCATTGGGCAGCGTGTTCGGTATTTGCAATGTGTCTGGATGTGGAAAATTGCAAATGGTGGGGCACCATCCTACCTTATTGATAGTTTTAACAAAAATTACAAGAGAAGCGCCCGTGCGGCTTTATCTGGTTGTTTTAGGGTGCTTAAAAAGCATCTGCATTCCTTTCAGTCTACTGGTGTCAGGATTTGGAATGCGCTACCCTGCCAGCTCAAAACATCTGTAAATATTGCAAATTTCAAACTTGATCGTACAACATATTGTAAGTAATGTATTATAACTTTCACAATTTATATGCTGTATAATAGAATATTAATTACTTTGTTTTATATTATGTTATTTAATTCTGCTCCATGAAAAAAAGTTATTTATAACTTAATGGATTTTCAGAATAAAGTCAACAACAACAACAACAACAACAATAACAACAACAACAACAACAACAACATAGATACATACAAAAAAAATAAAAAAAATTTGGCTTTATGTAAGTGGAAGTTATTCTTCCCATTATTTGCCAGTCGAAATTTTTGACAAATAAACATACATACATAAATGAATTCAACCACAATATACTGATGTTTATGTTGTTATTTTCCTGCAGAAAAACCCTTCGCTGGTTGAACGGAAACATGCTGGCATTTGGACGAGACGCTTTGCAGATAAAAAAAGAACATTTATGAATATATAGAAGCAGATGATGTTGTTATTGAAACCTTACTTAAATTATGTGTCGTATGTTTTCAGTGATTTCAAATAAAGCATTTTGATAATTGAAAAAAAGTATGTCACAATTGTATCATTCTTTGTGTGATGTATTGAGTTTTTATGGCAGTAGTAACGTTATTAAGGACTCACACATCTATCAATTAATTTATTGCGTAGTTATTTATATTTACTAATCAAACAATTGCATAATATCAAGTTAATTCTTAAATCTAATGTAAAACTACATGTCCACGCTGCAAGCCACAATTCAAGTCCGAATATTGCTGGGAGTTCTTACGGAATAAACTCCATAAGTTTAGTCATCTTTCAACTTGCTGCAAGTATATTTTTAAACTTCTCGGACTCTTGTAAAACGTGCCTTGTTTGGCAACTACATGTTTTGTATTTAGATAGATAGATAGATAGTTTATTTTGATCATGAAACAAGCGAGAGGAATACAAGATAGGGAACAGTCTAGGTTCACATCATCATCATCATCATCATCAACTTTATTGAGGAAAATCATGATCAGGTTCATCCCTTAAGCAACGCTGCTTGTTTGTTTGGGAGACCCTCATTTACAAGAATATAACATTACAATAATATATACATTTGGTAGTAAGTAAGGAGTCAAATTATATACATTGATTGATTGGGACTGCATGTAACAATTTAAGCATTCTTCGCCGATGTTGAAGCAAGCTTGATTGTCTTACTTGTGAGATGTTGTACATCAGGGATTTAGTCCCACCTCAAAACAAGCACTTCGATTCCATCAACTTGACAGTCTTTTAATTATAAATGTACACACTGCAAAAAGTATTGTTCCTATTTTAAGAACAAAACTTCTCATTTGTAGCAATACACTGAAAAAAAAAAGTTTCTAGACAAGAACTGCCTCTTGTTTCAAGTATCAATCTTCTTAAAATAAGACTTGGATGGTGGAAGAAAAATGCAATATTCATATTTGGCTTATAATTTATGGCTTAGAGACTGTATTTGTTTACTAGATTTATGAACAATATTCCTTGAAATGAGAAATTTTGTTCTTGAAATGGGAAAACTATTTTTGCAGAGTATAATTCTCAAATCTAGTAAAAAAGTACTTATCCACGCTGTTAGCCATAAATTACTAAAGTCAAATGTGAATACTGCCCTTCCACAGACCAAGTCTTGTATCAAGAATTTTGATACTTGAAACAAGAAAACAGTTCTTGTCTAGAAAATATGTTTTCAGTGCAACTGTAGGTTTCATTTAACTTTAACTTTACAATAACAGATCTGGAAACGTTATTTAAAATAAACCTGTAAGCGTCAACAACAGCGATTAAACCAAGAATTGTACATTTACGGCAAGGGCGGCCAGAGGGCAAACAAGCCACAGATGAAACAAGCAACGTGCAACGTTCACAAGTCACGGTTGAACAAATACAAATAGATTTCTCATCCCATCTTTCAGCCAGAAACTTTTAATGTTACTACCATTTGATAAATTGTAGAAGGCGTTTTTCTGGGTAAATGCATAATGCAGAACACCGCAGAATTGTTCTAATAGCAGGACAAGTTATGTGTTTTTACCAAGTTTTCTCGTGTGACAGTAAATTCCTGAAGTTGTAGTATGTTGTTGTAGTATGTATGTATGTATGTATGTATGTATGTATGTAAGTTGTTGTATGTTGTTGTTGTTGTAGTATGTTGTTGTTGTTGTAGTTGTAGTATGTTGTTGTAGTTGTTGTTGTAGTTGTTGTAGCGTGGATTTTTTATGAAAGCTATTGCGGACTGTCATCCAGACCTAAGCTGTTCATTTCACCTGCTGCAGTAATTGAATTAAACACAGATTCTCTTCATTTAGATTTCAGCTGCAGGTTTTGCTTGACAGTTGTCGCTTTTTCCTTAAATAACTCAGTGACAGAAGAGTTTTACTCGACAGTTGTTAATCCGAATTTGGCAATAAAATTCAAGGTAATACATTTAAGAAGTCTCAGCAGAACCATGATGGCACACCGCAAGCCGAAAATACAGACAGCCTGTTTAAATGGCCGTGTTAATTCAAGAACCACGTGGAGAGTAGCCATCGGGGGTCTTGTTCGTGGACCGGGACTAAAGCGTATAAGTCCGGGACTAAACATTGAGTCTGGACTAAATTAGTAAAATCCTTATATGGGAATTTTAAAGTTAGTCTTGTACTACGCAGCTACGCTTTAGTCCCGGCCATGAATAAGGCCCCTGGGGGCTAAGCATATACTGTACATCGAGGAAGGAAACGCCTTCAACACCTTCGGAGCTTTTTCCCCAAATGGGCAGGTATCAGAGATAGACGGTTTTATAGATGATGTCATTGTAGTTAATTTTATTACTTATTTTAAACTTTATTTAATTCCGGTTGTAATCCGCCATGCGCAGTCCAAATGCATTTTGGTATAATTATAGTTGAGTTGACCTTTGACAAAGGTGAAGACGCCAGAAAAATGCTTTGTTTTAAATTCAATCAGCCGTACTCTTGTCAATGATGGTCGATTTCGAGGATTATTCTTGGCTGTCAAAATTGTCGATTTCAACTCAAAATCACGTGCCAGAAACACTTGCATCCCGACATGCACTGGGACTCCGCTTCGTCAATTAGCTCATTGTATTACAGTTCGGAGCTTGCGCGTGTACTTATCATTATACTGATCCATTGTAAAGCGTTTTTGATCTGTTGTTGTATAAAGCGCTACAAGTAAGGAACAAATCATTATCATTATGATTATAACATATACGTTTAAAAATATGATTCAGCAAATGGAAACTACTGCGAAGTCTGTAGGATATTTCCTTCAATGCCCACTAGGCATCCGTTCTGAGAAGATGCCTCATCATAAGGTTTAGAAGAACATCGTGGAATAAATAACGATCATCATATTCTATCAGATTATCAACAATGATATGCAGCATCTTCTGAGGAATAAATGACAAAATCCAAACTACTTGAGCTTAACTAATCTATACAATTTTCTGTGCTGATGTCTTTGTTAAAATAATAACAGTCAATTAACAAAAAAACAAACAAACAAACAAGCACATGTGCTTATGGGAAGACCTTGTTCATGTCAATCAACTCGCCTTGTTCTTATAAATTTGCTATTGTATTACTATTGTATCCTGTTGTTGACATGTCCGAAATAAATATCTAAAATATCAGAAAGATATCAAAGAAATATCTGAAAGATATCAGACAGCTTGAGAAAATACAGAGGAGGTTTACAAGATTTGCCTGCCATTCCAGTGGGAGACACAACGACAGTTACCCTGCCCGCTTGAGATTTCTCAACATGGAGTCACTTGAAATTAGACGTGTCAGAAACGATCTGACGATGATGTACAAGATATGTCATAATTTAGTAGATTTTGAGATGGACTCTTTTTGTAAATATGACACTAGCAAATATTCAATGCGTGGATACTCGCTAAAGGTCAAGACCAATTCAATCTGCAAATTGAATTCGGTGAAAAACCAATTTATAAATCGTGTGGTCCCATGGTGGAATTCGCTGCCAGAAGCCCTCGTCACAACAAAGTCCTTCCACCAATTCAAATCTGGCTTGAGAGCAACGGATCTGGCATGTAACTGTCTGTTGTATTAGAACTGTTTATGGTATAAAATATTTACTATACTGTTGCTTACATGCAATAATGGAAGTATGTAAGCGAAGGTAAATCCCTCCTTTATTTTCCTGTCCCGTCTGGGCAAATAAACATACATACATACATACATACATACATACATACATACATACATGTATCCGTAGCCTCTTTCTCGTATCAGATAGCCTCATATCAAGCATTTATATCTACAGTATTGTCCTCCATTCCGTTTATCGTTGACAGATCATAGCTTGTATTCGTAGAGAAACTTGAGAAATAGCAATTGAGAGCTTAACATGATGTATTTCATCATCAGGACACGCCTTTCTATTCCCTTAGTTATAGTAACAAGATATCGACCAATACATCTAATTTCATTGGTTCGTCGTAACAATAGTATTAAGTCTTACCAATCGTTGTACAGTACGTCAGGGACAGGCCCAATGCATTTCAGGATACACGAGTTTTTATAGAGGCTTGGTTGATGAAATCGAGTATTTCCAATTTCAAAATAACACAGACTTACATTTTTGTATTTTGTATTTGTATTTGGCAATCGATAAAATGAAGTTACTACAGATTGCCAACTTTTGGCTAAATTAGCCTGGAAGAAACGTTGTTTCCACCTTGAAATAATACAATGAAACCTGTCTATAATGGTAGCCTTTGGGACCTGAGTAAAATGACCTTTATAGACAGGTGGCCTTTCTCTCCAGGTTGATTTCTATAGAAAGTGTCATTTGGGGGTTATAAAGAGTGGCCTTTATACATGCTGTAGGTGGCTGCTCTGAGGTGACCGCTAATACAGGTATTTATATTGACCTTTTCCAGTAGTATGAATCTACCGGCAATACACTGATAGCAGACTTGAAATATTAAAAACGCAGTTACTTTCTGCGTAAAAAAATTAAATATTAACAATTACAATATTACTTAAATAAACCATCCCGTGATATTTAATATCTAAACATTATTTCATGCAAGATTTCCCCAGCTGTGAGGATGCCGAGAATGCTTGTTGTGGCATTACCCTTAGTAGACGTGAAGCTATCAAACGGTGGAATTCTCTGACCGCCTCAGTAATTTACTATAATAGATACAGTCAATCCTGAATTAGCGGCCACCTCTATAGAGCAGCCACCTGTGTACAAAGGCCACTCTTCATAACCCCAAATGACAATGTATATAGAAATCAACCTGAAGAGGAAGGCCACCTGTCTGTAAAGGTCACTTTCCTCAGGTCCTGAAGTTGACCGTTATAGACAGGTTTTACTGTAGATAGTTTATTTTTGATCATATGTAGGACAATGTAATGAAAACAATACAGCATTGAGAAATACAGCAAGAAAAGATTGCATGATTATGGTCGTCCCGTAAGCACTCACACTTTCTGATCCAGCTGCCACAAACCTCTTGCAGCATGCGAACTCTTAAACTACCGGAGACATGAAGCTAAATTTATGTTTGTATTTAACACTTCTCGCACCAATGAAACGTAACGTGCTTTCAATTGCATCATGCTTATTGTGATAATTATGTGATGTAACATAGGATGAGCATCAGGGAGGGAAACTCTAAAGAGAGAGCTTCGCGAGATTCCGACAGGCTGTGTTTACATACCTGTTTAGTGTTTACCTGTTTAGCACATGGTTTAAATTTAGACATTTTACCATGGCAACACATTCAAGCTTTGATAGAGACACTATGCGTGGGTTTCAAATTGCTTTAACCGAAAAATACTAAATTGACATTTGAATCTTGTTCAACTGATTTTAATCTTGCTGGAGATCGACCGTAGCGGAAAGAACCCGTAGAATATTCTAAGAGGCAGGAAATGTTCGGCTTACAGTGCATTACATGAAAAATGCCTACCAAATGTATTCCTTCAACGGGAATTACTTTTATAGCTGGTTTGTTTACAGAGTTACAGAAATAAATAAATACTTTTAGCAACGCGTCATTAGCCTCATTCCCGAAACGCCAAAAATCATCCGATATTCTGCCAAATAGACTGCTATTTCCGCTGAAGCGGTTGAAACGTGGCGATTTCATTTGCATTCTGCACGATGACAAGGCTGAGCGAGATCAATAATTAATAGTAGGCACATATTACATTAAACAAAATCTCACAAGATATATCCACAAGCGAATAGGTTTCCTGACCGTTTTCTTCGCTCTGCGGTTCACATAACAATCAAACACAGAATACTGTTCGATTTTTACCTTGAGCTCGATGCTTCGTGATGACTGTATGTTTCAATTTTTTGTTTGTTTGAAGAAGATTTAAAGTAAGTTTGAACAGGTGAAGATCTAAGTTGGCGATGATGGAAATTCTCAGAATGATGCTTCGGCCGAAATAGAACATCAAAACGTTCCGGATTCATATCTATGTTTATGGAGCAAATAGATGAAGTATACGGTAGCCATTTTTAACAGAGAGCCTCTAAAGTATTGCAAAGTATACCGCCAAGGAATTACATGTACTCATGCGAAGTAAACACCCTTTAAAAATATAATTCTATATTCACATTATAAAATATAGAAGCACAATATATAATGCATCGTACATGTAGATACAGTCAAACCTGTTTTCAACGACCACTTGAGAGGCCCATGAAGATTGGTCTCTTACCACAGGTGTTCGCTTAATTACAGGTAAATCATATATACAATTGGGATCTGTAAGAAGCTGGCACTTGATAGTGGTCACGTAAGACAGGTGGTTTCTGAAGACAGGGAGAACATGAACTCCGTCCATGGTTAAACAAATGTCCCAAGTCTGCAATAATAGAATGATATTCATAAGGGGTACAGAAAGTGTATTAGACGCGTGGAAAACAAATGTATACTAAATGATAGTACGATGGTCCTTCTCCAACATGGAAGGAAAGGGTATGGAACAAGCTTCCTCATAAAATTAGGAAATAAAAAGCAAAGAAAATATCCAATACATTGAAAAAATCTGTCTATAACGGTAACCTCTGGGACCTCAGTAAAATGGCCTTTATACACAAGTGGCTGCTCTATAGCGGTGGCCGCTATTACTGTTTGAGTGTGTAATGCAAAGGGACTCTCTGACTCCATTAGACTAGCAGGAAAAGTCTCCTCTTGGACTTTGAACATGTCATTATTTACAGTATCAGCTAGAAAGTTGTATCTTGAGAATACACCTCGAATAAATGGTATGATATGTGAGAATTTCCAGCATTAGCTTTATCAATAATGCTTGTCACAGTCTTACAGTCGAGGGACCAGTTTGCATTTAATGTGCTACCTCCATGTGTACAGTAAGTGTTGCAATAATGCCTACAGTCTGATCTGTTTTCTCACAAAGATGTATGCTGTCTAGTCTGTATACTGTAGCCTATTTTACAGTACACCGTATCGGAGATGTTCATTTATAGCGTGGGATCTTTTAGAGGACTTCAGGCATAATCTTAAACTTTTTTAATCTACAATTGAAGAACGGTTAAGCTTGAATTTATTCGAAAATATTCCTACGTTGAAGAATATTTAGAATAATGTATATGATCACTTTTGCACAACTTGAAAATAAATTGAGAAACACAATGGAACTGATCATGCGTAGGCAGAGAAAACTAATTACAGCATTATAGTCCCTAAAATGAAACTTTGTAATATGAAAGTCATCTTTGACGATGAAGACATGCCATATTTCTCTAGAATTTAGCAATCATTTTGGTCAACCTTAGAAACGTTATGTGCGGGCTGATCTGATTGTTTACATCAATATTTTACAAGGTTTATAGACATAAATATTGATTCTATTTACACACAAACTCTTTATTGAAAACTGGAATTGCCACCATTACACTCTCTGGAAGATTGTTCCAAATATTTATTGTCCTTTGGAAAAATATGCCACTTCTCAGAAGGCACTTTAATTTGTGAAGTAATCGCCCACTTTTCGAAATCGAGAATCATATTTTGCTTACGAGATGTAGCGTACATATCTTTTCAACGTTTGTACATGAGAATATTAATAATATACATTGTTTTCAAAAGCAATAACCGTAAGAAAAAATTGTGATCTTTTCACATCGAAAGTTCTGAAACAAGACTGTGCTATTCGGCCAATGCACAAAACAGTGTCTAAATAAAAGAGAGATTATTCTGGTCTCCTAGCACATCAAATTTATTTTCAGCAGGCGAACATATAGATTAGTGGGGGTTTAACCAGTCTTATGTGTTTTTTGCGGTAACTCTTGCAATATAATCCGACAGAGTTCTTTTATGGACAATACCTGTCTAGCTTGGCATTAAAGTAGTAACAATGTGTAGTGGGCTGGAAGTTTGTGGTTTCAGAAGTCTTCTCACCCTCTTGTTAAAGCAATTTTGCGGCTTTGGCCAATGTTCAGATTTCACTGCAACGCCACCCGCAAACCATATCCAGTCTATTGTGGGATTTAAGTCGCTACAAAGTTAAAGTTTGCTATGTTACGTAGCGTAAGAGCGGATTACAATTGTCGTTGGTTTCTCAATTGTGCGTGTTATATGTATAATAAACTGGGAAGATTACTTCAATCATTTCTAGGTACAATTTTTCTAATTAATATTTCACATAATTTCCCTACCAAATTGATAATTTTAGAAAGGCAATTCACTCGAAACTATCTACAGAACGACTAAAATCCAAGAATAAATCAACTAAGCCTCTAAAATACTTAATCTACAATCTACTGTAAGACCTACTTACAAATTTACTAAAACTACTTACAGCGTACGTACTGTTATCCACAGGTTAAAAACCTCATTAGCATACTACTATGCAATGAATTAAGTTTTAATAATTCTTCTACAGAGCAGAGAAGTTATCTGAGTATAGCTCTAAAGGCATCTAAGCTGCACAAAGAGGTTAAATAAAATCGAACCTATCGTTTTCCATTTTGTTAAAGCTGATGAATCGATCCAAATCATGTTTCTGAGCCAATCCGATTCGATCCGATCCCATTTGCTCTGTCTTCGCGCTCGCAATGTTTCCCTCAAGCACTTCAGGCATCCAGGTGTGTCGCGTACCACGACAAACAACACGGCACTTTCTGTGACCCATGTAGGCACCTCCATGGTTGCTAAAGGAACGATGCCAGTGGCTCCCGATTTCGCGTCCCACGTAGAGGCAGGCGAAGAAAAGAGTAGAAATTGCGTTGCAAACCTGCCACTTCTCCTTCTCCTGCCGGCAAGCAGCAGCAGCAGTATCAAAGAAGGAAATGTCGGCAACAGTGCTATAACTGGGGTATAAAAGCTTCTAATCTTCTTACAGTTTGGCCAAATGTCAGCTAGGAACTTCATTTGTCGGCGAATGGTCCATTATGCAAAACTTACGCTACATCAGAAGGCGATGCTCAACTTTGCCGATAAGAAGAAACTTTCATGCTTTACCGAAGGCCCTGATACTTCTATACGAAATACTGAACGTTTTCTATACACTGTGTCTGTTTTACTGAAACTGATTTTATGATTGCAAGAGGTGTTCTATAGAATACATTGTTCTGAAGGATCTTACGCTGAAACACAAAATTCAACCTTCGAGTATTAAGTGAAAAGCGCTAGCTTGCTGACAGAGTAGATCATTGGCAGAGCATACAATCTGAAACTTACCTGTGCTCTCATTCTCAAACCTGACTTGTGGAAAAAGCTCAGTTAGGTGGAAGAAATTGGCGGCAAGAGCCGGAAGGATTATCTGGTAGCATTTCTCTTGCCATCTCCCTCTCCTTAATTGTCCATTTAAGACTCAGTTGATCATAGTTTCCAATACATCCTCCCCCATTGCATGGCCTAAGAGCTTCAATTACAGCTTTCTTGATGTTTTTGCTGAAATTCCTTTGATATCCTATTTCCTCCAACACATCTTTATTTTGGTAGAAATATGTCAATATGCTTCTGAGCACTGTACAATATAACACGCAGTTATCTTATATATTTTCGTTTTTTTTTGCCTTTCTATCTTGAAAGGGAAGTCAGCATGCTAGTTTGCGTAGCATGAAACAACATAAAAGTTGGTAGATTTGTTTCAAAAACGGCTGTAAGGCGATATAGGCTTTGAGATAGTGAATCAGTGTAGAATTTTACAGAAACAAAGATCACTGAATGCTGAAACAGAGCTGTATTATTCCAGTTGCTGTTTTGTGTGATTCCATAAAAGGAACATTTACTGAGAAGGGAGAAAATTGGCGAAAAATGTGTCGTAGTTTCTGTTAGTAGTGATCCTGTAGAAACTGCGACCAAATCGGTGTATGAATCGTCGGCATATCAAAAGGTCCTCGTCTGCAAGAAGAGACTCTGCATGACCGGTGCGGAAAAGACAACCTAAAAGGCAAGTGCTTGATATTTGCATAACAATAGACACATCAATTATCGAATGATAAGCGATGCTCATTGGCAGGATAAAATTAGCGCAGAAGAATTCTGTATTTTGATTGGATAATACTGACAGGTGAGAAAGATCAGTTGCAGCGGTGTGGCTCAAGTCGATTGCAAATGTGTCGATGGAGGCGACCGTCGTTCGGTTGTGAAATGTCCAATATTGTGTCCTTGCCGCAGCATGATGGATAATGTTGGGATGTAGTGATTGTTTGTGTTCTCATTCGTCCGCCATTCAAGCTTGTGAAACGACCAAGTTATTATTTGCCAAGAGTTGGATTGCGGAATGATTATGTCACATGAATGTGGTGGTACGGAAGGTGTTGGTTTTCTGTTTTGACTTCGTGGTAGTATGTTGCTCGTATGATCTGATTCCAACGGAGTGCATGGGCTGACGTTCAGCCAGTATCTGCCGACATGAGACGATCACGATTTACCATTATTTACCTATGTCTTATGTTTTGGACTGCTTTGCAGTCTTTTGCCAGCATCAAGGCTAGCAATGTTATCGCGTCGACAAACAGATCCAACGAGATTTTACTTGGATTGCTCTTGCCGTATACCTTTGAGCAAAGCATAACATTGAGCACGTACATGACTGGCCAGTATTATGCCTCAGCTATTACAGTTGCCATCAATGACATCAACAACGATACCAATTTGCTGCCAGGGAAAAAACTACGTTTTATTTGGAATAACACGATGTGCAACGAAGATCTTGCAATTCGGCAAGAAATTGGCCAGCTGGCTTACAGCAAAGTTGATGCACTCATCGGTGGCGATTGTGCTTGTGATACGCTAGCGAGGATTGCTGCCGCCGAGAATATCCCCATGATATCCCACGTAAGTCAAACAAATCATTTGGTTTTTGATTCTTAATGTTTAGATGCCGAACCAACTTTGCTGTCGTCAAATCTCTTGAAGCCGTCACGGGTTTGTTGTGCTGATGAAATGTTGTTGTGACAAGCCTCCAGCCTTGCGCTAACGGATCGCGGCCATTTCGTACAGTAATCGTTGGATTTTGAATCTCTTAATGGCTTTGTACCTTATGTTTTGCTTTGATAATTATTGCTTAAATTAAATCTTTTCGTGGTTGAAAATTTTTGCGGATAGCGTGTTGCCGCGGATGTGTTTGTGGTTGTTTCCTCTCCCTCGGCGTGGAAGTGGCCGCTGTTTCGGACACGTTTGACCCGATGTTGGCAGAAGTTTCGCTTGCTTGTCGGGTCTTTGACTGTGGTTGTCCCAGTAAGAGATTTTGCTTGACTGCAGAGACATTTCGTGAAGACAAGCTGGTTGGATTTTATAAATAGGTTTAGGGCTGCCGCAACAGCTCTACAAGTTCATCGTCGCTTCCGAGAGCTTGTAAACGACATTCTCCAGCATTGTGCTGTTGACAATGTAACTTTTCATGGCTGTAGTCTTTCTTGACAAAGCCTCATTCTTCTGAATGGCATGCCTACTGTTTATCGCTTTTGAAATGCTCACTCCGATGTTTGATCATGCTACAATCACCGGCTGATGATCTTTCTCGATTGCCATCCTGTTCGCAGGTTTGACCATGAGCGAGTCGACCGTGTGGCATTTTGTCAAATTGTCGTCATCCTCAAACAGCAGTTTGTTGTTGCTTTATTTCCCCCAATTTTAATGGACTTGATAACCATCCTGAAAGTTGAAACTGGAACGGCATAATTGACCAATATCCTCATGCTTATTACAGATTTAGGCGGTTAATCAGCTCAAAAAATGTATCAGCGACATCTCAAATCTTTGCATCACAGAATTTTCAAACCCTTCATCGACTTTTGTCGAGACATCTCTCCTTCATTGTTAGGCCGACTTGGCGGTGCAGTGGACAACTTACTAATCCCAGCTTTGGTCGTTTATTATCAAAGCAAAAGTTGCACGGGATTGTTGAAGTTTTTTTTCTCTTGCAATGCTTTATCGATGGATATAAGTTCTTTCGCTAAATGTTACAAGTGCAGCGGTATTTTTCTAGGAGAAAATGTCACGACCTCACGTTTCGACCGGCATGAGCTGTGATATTACAAACGCTGGATATTTGATTCACCCTGCTTGTTGAACAACACAGCAAGAAGACCAGTTAAAGTTGACTTGACTTTAGCGGATATTCCTTCACTCCTGCTCATTTTTGTTCAATGGAAAGCCCTGAGCTAAGATTGTAAAGATCCTCTGTTCTCGCTTTTGGTTTTTTTTTGGACTGTGTGTACAACTGTCGTATGTTGTTACTGCTCAACATTTCGTTGTTTTCTCACCGCCACTTCACAGCCAGTCGTATTTTCCTGCGACTTGATTTCCCGCGAAGGTTGTTTGGTTACAAATATCACTCACGTTTCTCCGTTTGTTGCCGTGTCGTTTTGATATTTGACTGATATCTGAAGATGGCAACGAACTGCGTAGAACAAAACCTCTTGTTTTCCTTTTCTTTAAGAAAAATTGAAACTCAGATTGCATCTTTGCGCCCGACTGAGTATCGCCCAAACGTCTCTTCGTTTCGGGAAATTGATTGCTATGTTTTCTACAATTGTTGACATTTAAATCCACAACGAAACTGCTGTTTTCACGTCTATTTTAAAGCGGGATTTATTCATGCTGATCCCACATGTTTGAACACGAATTATCGCCGTGAATGGAAAGACCTGTTTGTCGAGTTGTCTGTATTAAAGAACAAGGATCGTGTTTCTTGCTTACAAAGCTGCTTGAATTGGTAGATTCTCAAATTTCGACATTTTTCAGCTCCTGTCAACGCGAATGAGATACGAAGTTCCAACTGTGCCAAATCGACCAGATGTTTGCACCGATTCTCTTGGTCAGATTCGCTCACTCAAAATAAACAACTTGGTTGAAAAATACTCGACATGTTTGCTTGGAGTTTTACCCCATTGAGTTTGGTGCTTGTTTGATTTTCGATGACTTTCTACGTTGTCCACAAATCAGTTTTGTTTTGTCCCCAAGTGACCATAGCACAACCGCAATTACTCAATTAAAAGTGTTTTTTTCTGCCGAACATGTCCTGCGGTTTGGACGAAATGTTGACTGCTTAGTGTGAAATCCTCTCGTTGCGTGGTCAATGTTTGCTTCGAGTTGTCACTGTTGGCTTTTGAAATGCCGTCAGTCAAGATTAACTTTACTCTTGCTTTAGTCCAGACAACCAGGAGCTTCATATCATTGCTTTGCTTGCTTCTGCCAGACATGAGATTTGAAATCAAGGCACGGAAGTTGTCATATTCAAATGTACAACAAAATTAATCCAATGTTAAGCCAGTGATATTATCTCAATTACAGACTTGAAAGTCTGAGTCAGGAGAAGGTGAAACATTGAAGAATCTAAGGCGCAATACATTTTGCTAAGATTTTTTGTTGACATTGTTACTGATCATTGTAGCTTTGCTCCTCTGATCAACTGCAGACCATTGTTTCCAAAGTCAGTTTCCACGTTGTTTCTCACAGCTCTGGTTACCTTTAAGATGAGATGGGTGTAGATGCCGTTTAATTCATTCCCCCAAATCAATGCAATCAAGCAAGACCGTTAGTTATATTTTTCTGTCCAACGTCAACAACCATCATGTTCTAATTAGGCTTGAGTCCGCATAACATCAGTTCAAAACTAAACAGGAACAAGAAAGGGCTAAAGCACAATGAAAACCAGTTACTCATATTGTTCTCGCCTTCAAATTTTGCGCATAAATGTTTTTTTTTTGCACATAATCTATTTAGTTCAATAATTCTGAATTGTTGACTTAATTCATACTTCTTCAATTTTGCATAATTGTGTCCGAATTGTTTATTAGCTGCTTGCTCTGTCTTGCTTGAACTAGTAATTTATTTTGTTGCATGTATAATTTGCTCGACAACAAGAAAAGCACATGTCATAATTATGCTGTATTTACATACTGGTAATCAGCATAATAAACACAAAGTAGACATTAATTATTTCGTCAAAATGGTAGCTAGATAGCGTAAATGGCGTACCCAAATATCCCAACCAAATGTTATACAATTAAATCTGCCATGTCTTGTTTTTAATTCTGACGACAAATCGACCATGGACACCCACATGCGATAAGAGAANCCATGTAAAAAAGTTATACTGTAACTTATGGATTTCAGAAGTTAATAAAGTCACACACACACACACACACACACATGTTGTGCCGAATATCTTTATTTTTGAACGGAGGTCCTGCGCCAGGAACACAGCGGCACAAGAGATTTGAATAATTGGCATTTCTAAAAAATTCAGGATTTTGGCGTGGCGCAAGCTTGGAACAGCACTCCCTGGCATAATATTCAGTGTAACCAAAAACAAACTTCCACTAAGGCTTGATCTTTGTTTATCAAGAATCAGCATTGCTTTTGATTGCAGAAATTAACGTGTTATTTTATGTAGAGCCAATCGGACGTGCTTTAAATTAACTGCTCGACCGATAATGTAACGTAACCCTATTTCACAGTTTTTCCTCTGTGTGGGCAATTTTATAAAATTTCAAAACAATATGTCTAGATTATCTGCGCATTCAGTTCAATTTTATATAAACTACTGCCAAGTTAAGAAACCATTTTAGTAGATATTAGATATCCTAATGTTGTAAAGGGATAGACATAATACAGTCAAACCTGTATTAGTGGCCACCTCTATAAAGCAGCCACCTGTGTATAAAGGACACTCTTCATAATACCGAAATAAGACTTTCTATAGAAAGCAACCTGGACAGGAAGGCCACCTGTCTATAAAGGTCATTTTACTCAGGTCCCAAAGGTGACCTTTATAGACAGGTTTCACTGTAGTTGCGTTTATGGATGCATAGAGAACTTCTTCCTACCTTATTTTCCAATTCATTGTCACCACATTTCTTATCGTTGTTTTATGAATGCTGCTTTATTTTATCCTTAGAACTGCGACGAGCCTGCACTCTCTGATAAAAGGGTTTACAAGACATTTGGTCGTACTTATACTGTGGGGCGGCAGTTGACACCAACGCTGCTTGCATTGCTGACACACTTTGGATGGAAAAGAGTAGCAATGTTAGTTGAACATTCCGAGGTTTGGACACCTATTTCAGAGCACGTCAGTAAGGAGCTCAAGAAGAACAACATAACTATCTCGTACACAAATACCGTGCCAACTCCAGCATTTTACAACCACTCAGTTGATAGTGTCAAACTGTTGAGAATCATGGATGAAATCAAGAAGACAGCTAGAAGTAAGTTAAACTAAGTTTGATACAGTTGAATTGCAGTCTGTATTTTACACTGTTTTCAGATAATGTAATCCATACAAACTGCTTAATGTATCTGCAAAAGTGCTCATCATCCACGCAATTTCAAAGATTCAGATCGGGATTTATACAATTAAAAAGATAAAGCCGTGTCATATTTATATTTTCTCATAACGGTGGCCAAGTAAAGCATTTTCACTATTAATAAAACGAGAAAAACGCAGCTCCAAAAGATTTACAGTATAACTCTGTTAATTATAATATCACCTCGGATAATATCACGTCTCTGTTATTGTCACGGAAAGTGAAATTCCACTGGCCAGTCCCTAAGCTTTTCTCTTTACTCGGCTAATATCACCTCTGATATTGTCACATCTCGGTTATTATCACGGATTTCCAAAGGATTTTTATGTTTACACTCGCTTATTGTCACGTTTTCCGTGATTTGTTGCCTTGTTTGAATTTGGAGGCTCCGTAATTGTCGTGAAAGGAAAATATGATGAAGTGTTTTTCATTGTGTTTGCTTCATTAACAAATCAAAGAAAATGAGTCTTGTGTTGCTAAAATCTCTACATAGTAGCTCTGTTTGATGTTGATACAGAGTTTGCTGTCCTATGGCCTGCCTGTTGCTATTGTTTGAGCTGTTCCTGCAAAATTAGAAGTCTGAGTATGAGACTCGGTCATTTTCATGACTCGGATAATATCACGTTTTACGATTTTCCCGAGGGTGTGATATTAACCGAGTTACACTGTACCCTCGAAATCTCTGTAATTGCTTGACAATTGACAATGCAGGTGAAATAACATTGAAGCTGTCAAAGGCTGTTTCTGTTTTCTTCACTTCGGAGATGTTTTAATTTTTAAAACGATCAGAATTAAGCCTACAAACACGGAATAGTAAGTAGTCTTATAGAAATCTATTGGAAATATGATTATTGGAATGTTTAAGAATTTTCTCCTTACCAACAAGAAAGCAATGCCCTTTTGGGTGGTACCGTTCACCACAGATCTCATCATGCTACCCTAGGCAGAGTAAACAAACTACCAAAATCAAGCACACTTCACAATGGCCCTATCACATATCATTCAGATTCCTATCTGGATGATAGCTTATCTGCTATATTTTTAGTAATATGTTTTAAATTACATGTGTGCATGTGTTGCGTAAGTTAGGAATAAGAACAGTTTGTGACATTGACACTATTTACCATATCAAATATATATTTATTACTGCAGACATTCCTTCTGTGCTACATTGTGTAAGGTGAAATATTCTGGTAAAGGATTGGGTTTCTAAAGATTAAATCCAGGCGTGACTATACAAGTGGCACTCAAGCTAGAATTTTGCAATCTTAGCTTACACTTTTATCAACATATCAAATCATTGCCTTGGTATTGACTTGCCCCTGTTTTGTGTACTACTGCTGTGTGATTGTTTGGCTTCAATGTCATACACTTAAAATCCACCAAAAACCCTTGTCCTGCTATTGACGTGTATACACGTTTTCAAAACAATCCAAAAGTAGCAACATAATAACCAATCGCATAGCTAGTCCCTAGCAATAAACCAATCAGCAATCGATACAGCGACTTCAAGTCTTGATTTAACTAATTTTATGAGCAGTACAAGGGCTAATACGCTTATTCAAATTCCTAGGGCTTTATTAATTAACCAAGACAAAAACATAGACCGAGACTGAACATCTGCTCTGGACTAATTTATTTAAAAGTTTATTCCCAGAATGAGCTATAGTCCCTGTCTATGATTAACCCACGTCCTGCTCATAAACTATTTAAATGAAGACTTTAAGTCGCTTCATCAATTGCTGATTGGTTGCCTACTGAGGGCTAGCTATTTGATTATTGGTTATGTGTTTCTACTGCACTTTCACTTGACTGCCCCACCTTCTACTCCATACTCATACAGTGAAACCTGTCTATAACGGTCACCTCTGGAACCTGAGGAAAATAACCTTTATAGACAGTTGGCCTTTCTGTCCAGATTAATTTCTATCACCTCTGGGACCTGAGGAAAATGATCTTTATAGACAGGTGGCCTTTCTGTCCAGGTTGATTTCTATAGAAATCATCATTTTGGGGTCATGAAGAGTGGCCTTTATACAAAGGTAGCTGCTCTATAGAGGTTGCCGCTAATACAGGTTTGACTGCACTTGAATTTTTTTTAAGAAGAATAATTTTTCTCACTCATCTTTATCTTGTGATTTATAATGAAAACGAAGTACATTAAAATCATCTTAATAATATATCATTAANATAATAATAATAATAATTAATAATTGATAACTTATAGTTGATCTTTAGGAAACAAAATTAGAAAATAAAGTCTCCCAGATGACAGCAAATTTATATTTGTGTTGTTATATGATATTTTTGTGATTTCTTTCAGTTGTGATCTATCTGTGTAGCCCAATGGTGTCACAGGAAGCAATGATTGCCGCTTTTGATAAAAACATGACCAAAAGAGACTACGCTTTCATCCTTTTTGAACGAGACGCAGATTCTCTTAGAAAGAAGCAAACCTATCCATTCCGCTGGTTCATATCGCATTACCAGGAGTCCATACCGCGATTNTGCCAGACGTCAGAGAAGCCTTTGATGCTGTCTTTGTACTGGCTGCTAAATACAAAGAAAAGGAATCGTTCAAATTATTTGAGAATAAGTTGAAGGCGGAGATGAGTAAAGCTCCTTTCTTTAGCAGGACCTACATCGGGGTCATCAATGGAACTCATTTCAACAAATCTGCCACAAAGGTATGCAAAATGCGCTGTTGCTGTGTACAGTTAAACCTGTCTAGAACGGTCATCTCTGGGACCTGAGAAAATGACCTTTATCAACAGGTGGCCTTTCTGTCCAGGTTGATTTCTATAGAAAGTGTCATTTTGGGGGTTATAAAAATGGTCTTTATATACATGTGGCTGCTCTATAGAGGTGGCCGCTAATACAAGTTTGACTTTAATATGGATGGAAAAATTGTTTTTTTTTCCCATAATAGCAGCCATACATGAACAATTGAACAATGAGGTAGTATTACACATTGATGATACATAAATAATAAAAATTGGCAGATATTATGAAGGGTCATTCCGTAGGCAAAATTTTGTTGTTTGTTCAAAAGACCCTTGGTTTCATGTGTACAATTGTGACCACAAGTTTAATTCATGTATTTAGTTATGTATTTATTAATTTAATTTAGTTCAATTGCAAATAATAAATTTACAGCCTAAGTTGCCTTCAGTCTCTTGAATGACACTTTATTTACTCTTGAGGCAGCCCTGATTACTTTACAATCAATTATAAATAGAAGTTCACCTGGTAGACAAATTACAAGAAGATAGTTGGTTAGGTAGAAGGTGGTGTTCAATCTTAGCCAACACGATCACCTAGAATATCCTCTGTACAAAAGTCAGCGCACAAGTCCTCTATCGCAGTTAAAGCCGTCAATGCTTATAGTTCTGTTTCCTTCAAAACCCGATCAGTATCGAGTATTTATACAGTCAAACCTGTATTAGCGGCCACCTCTATATAGCAGCCATCTGTATATAAAGGCCACTCTTCATAGCCCCAAACTGACACTTTCTATAGAAATCAACTTGGACAGAAAGCCACCTGTCTATGAAGGTCATTTTCCTCAGGTCCCAGATGTGACAATTATAGACAGGTTTTAGTGCACCTGTTCTAAGGAAAATCTATCTTGCTATTTACTATTTGATTGTATTTAATTATTTCCATCTTCCGACTGTAATTTGATGTCATTCCATTTTTCAGAAATATTTTTTTCTATTTACATAGTGGCTCAAATGATGTAGTTTTGCAATTGCTACTAAGTATTTTCCAGACAAAAGAGAATTCCTAAGAATGTTTTTAACCTGGTGTGTTTTGTTTCACAGCCTCCTGTATTTGGTGCCAATTTGTACGATGCTGTTCACTTCTACGCCGTTGCATTGAACAAGACTCTTAGCCAAGGGAAAAGCTTACGGAATGGAACTGCTGTTTTTAGTAACTTCAAGGCGTCACTTTACAACAGTACGTATTTTTTCTGTTTCAAATTTCCACATGCTTAACTCTTGTCCTGCTATTGACGTGTATACACATGTTTGAAACAAGTCAAAAGTAGCAACATATAGCCGATAAGACAGTTAGTCCCTAAGGATCAACCAATCAGCAATCGATAAAGCGACTTGAAGTCGTCATTTAATTAGTTTTAAGAGCAGGACAAGGGTTGATGTTAGGTAACACTGATTTGGAAGCAGAAGATCTTCTTCTTATATATTGATCCTAGCAAGAGATATTTCTAAAGCCCAGAAAAGTTTCTACTTGTCAAGTACACTGGTTGAAAAGCAAGGCTGCTAGTTTTTACTTGACAAGTTTTCCTTGACAAGTCCGCAAACTTGGTCGTGTGCACAGGACAACAAGGAAAACTTGTCAAGTTTTTCAGATAAACTCGATCCGTTTCCTGAAATGAGGCAGTTGCTATGGCAACACGATTTGCAGAACAGTGCCTTTTCACTCCATTTTAGGCATTTACTATGGCGTTTTGTTATCATGCAGTACTGCATTGAAAGCAAATTGGATTTTTTGGATCAAATTGTTGGTCAATCCATCCGCCTATCTGTTCTTCCCTGCATTGTTAACGACCGACACTTACAAATATGACGCCGTTTTCTGGTTGAGCCTTGAATTAGCATGAATGTAGCACAGCAACGCGCTGTCTCAAACGTTTCTTAGACACGGGAGCCACTTCTTCCCTCGCAGATTAAGGACGACTGTAACTCAAGAAATATGTCACAGCAGCTAAAGATGCATGCTGTATTACTGTTACAAGTCTCCATGGCAATGCAGGGTTTGCCTATTGTCTTTTCGGTTTTAGAGAACTTGTCAAAGAAAACTTGCTGGCCTGTTTACATGAGCAAGGGACCTGTCATGGAAAACTTGCTCGTGTAAATTGACCTTATTGATCATGATCTTTGTTCGCAGGTATTTATGGCTACAAGAAGTATATCGACGAGAATGGAGATTCAGAGTATAATCTTACTGTGCTGGATTTGCAGAATAGTTGTAAGTCTTTATAGAGATGTTTTGTTTAATCAATTTTGAAATATTCTACTATTCACTGCTGGCAAGCAATTCTAGATGAGATGTCTCAGGCGCATACTGGCTGTTTCCATGTATGATCGCATTCAAAATACAGTCAAACCTGTATTGGCGGCCACCTCTATAGAGCAGCCACCTGTGTATAGAGACCACTCTTCATAACCCCAACACGTTCTATATACATCAACCTGGACAGAAAGGTCATCTGTCTATAAAGGTCACTTTCCTTAGGCCCCAGAGGTGACCATTATAGACAGGTTTCACTGTACTGCTATCCAGGAAAGGTGCTACCAGGATACCATCTTCAACCAGTAAAGAGATCCGCCTTTGCTTGTTCTGACATCTGTGCCGCATGGACGAGCAGTGACTCCCAAAGCGGCTGTTGTTTGAGGACAGGCCGAATGGCCAGAGGTGCCCAAGGAGATCACCGAAGAAGCAGCGGATCGTTCAAGTTACTGCCAACGTGGAGCTGCTACATTTGATGAAAGTGAACAGCATCATGCAGGCAGCTCAAAAGCGTCAGTAATGGCGAACACTCGGACTATCTTTATCACAGTTATTCGTATGCAAGGTATCTGCCGTATCCAGTTGTCCAGTTTGCTTCATTTAAAGCCATTGACTGCACTACAGTGAGACCTGTTTATAACGGTCACCGTTGGGACCTGAGGAAAACGACCGTTGTGGACAGGTGGCCTTTCTGTTCAGGTTGATTTCTATAGAAAGCACCATTTTGGGGTTATGAAGAGTGGCCTTTGTACGCAGGTGGCTGCTCTATAGAGGTGGCCACTAATACAGGTTTGACTGTATTGCTGAAACTGTGGGATGTGATATCTGTTAACATCATTACAGTTATTGCAACCACTGATGACAGACCTTATGACTACCCCATTTTTGACTCATGGTTACTATAGTAACCAGTGGTGGAAGTAGCGAACTACAAGTAGTTAGCTACTTGTAGCGAACTACTTTTCTTTGTAGTGA